>OZ018333.1:89147864-89320855 GCA_963969495.1 Ceratothoa steindachneri
AAAGGCTTCTCTCCAGTGTGAGTCCTTGAATGTCTTCTAACATCTGTTTTTCTTACAGTTTGATAAGGGCAAAGGTTGCATCTGAACGGCTTGTGGCCAGGGTGATTATCTGAATGTTTCTTAATATCTTTTATAGCAGCTTGATTAGGGCAAAGGGCTTGAGGTGTTATCATACCACTAAATTGTGGAATAACCTTAAGGTTACTGGACGAACCCAATTTCACCTGAAAAGGAAACAATAAGTTATTATAAAATCTCTTGTTCACGATCTTTATGGTGTACAAGAGAGGATTCCTGCAATAGGAGTAAAGGGTATGGACCTCACCCATCCCAAATTCATTCTTTAGGAGTCCCACGCCATTATGATCTCAACATAAAGTGATATTATATCCTGAGGCATTCTGCATCAGACACCCACAAGTTTCTTAGACAAAGAGATAAGAAGAGCCGAAAGAACTAACGAA
Organism: Ceratothoa steindachneri; assembly: GCA_963969495.1. Classification (NCBI taxonomy): domain Eukaryota; kingdom Metazoa; phylum Arthropoda; class Malacostraca; order Isopoda; family Cymothoidae; genus Ceratothoa; species Ceratothoa steindachneri. Next base: position 89,148,329 of record OZ018333.1, read on the forward strand.
CTCCCAAAATTCTAGAATCATTATGAATAATATAATTGTTAATAGTAAAAATTAGGGGGAAATTTAAGAGAATATGTGATAATTTAACAGTTAAATAGAGGATATACTCGGCAAATTTAGACTTGACTTTGATCCTTCTGTATGGATTGAGTATGAGGAGCATGGGATCTTTTTTTTTAATTCAAGAAAGCTATCTCTGTTGGCGCTCACCGACGAGGGCATGATCACTGAAACATGTTTCAGTTAGAAAGACCAGAGTAGAACAGGGTTAACGGATCCTTTTTGAAAAAGCCAAATTCCTCTATTTATGATGGATGTGAGGCCCAATAGAGTGGACATATTGATTTAAGAGACGGCACGACAGGGACACCCAAACACTAGATATGATCACCTATTCTGTGTCCTACAAGTTTGGCCATGAGGCAGTGTCACGAATGCCTTCACGCTGTAGCGATACTTTTTTATAAGGGAGCCATCTAGCGACTGCCTGCTTGGGCATAAGTCGCCGTACACGACATCGGCCAGGCTCGCCAAAACAGTGACGTCAGAGATATCGCGAACCAGGGGACGAGGAGATGCCAATACCACGAGAGCACTTAGGGGGCTTTGTGATTTGCTATCAATCCCAATCCAGTCTCCGAACCGGCCAAGTCGCGTAATCTCCCGTACCGAGCGGTATATTGTAACCAGCTCGGCCGCGAAGACAGACGCAGTGCTTGGGAGCGCCCCACTGAGTTCAAAAAGAGGTGATACGGCGTGGAAACCGATCCCCTCTTGGGATTTGAAGCCATCTGTATAGAACGGCACGGTTCCAGCGTGAGACGAAGTGTACTCCATAAAGGCTGAACGCAATACTTCGGGCGATGTAGAAGCTTTAGGAGAAGAGGTGTTGCTTCAAATAGTTAAAGATGGTATTCTCTAAGGTGGCCTCCTGGGCAGAATCAGGGGCGCCACCGGCCCGAGAGCTATACCTAGGTCTCGAAGGAATTTCCTAGCCCTAAACCCAAAGGGCTTAGGGTATGACTGGCGTCTCTCGGCGGCATAGGAACCGCCGAGATCAGCTACGGATGCAGTGAGAGCCGCTGGCGACTGAAGAGGGCGCCAGGCTCGCGCGTACAGGTGAATAATGCACTGTGCACGGCACACGCAGAGCGAGTGGCATCTCCCTAGTATCTACATCAAGCCATTAAAATTGTTGCAGTAACATACAGTATTTTCTTGTGAATATAATTTTGATAACATCTGGTGACGATCTCGAAGATACCCTGACATCTGTAAGGAGAAGATTTCTTTCTTGTAATCTGGAGGCAAGTAACTCAGCCTTTTCTTTACTCAGATTTAAATCTCGTACCAAATTGTTTAAACTTTGTTAGCAAAATAAATTTGGTTCTATATCTTGATCAATTGGAACATATGTTTCATCTTCTTCAATTTCTCCAGAAATCAATGTAGAATTCAGGTAGTGCCGATTTCAACACCGATGGGCGATTTGGATAAACAATTTTAGGGTTTAAGGTTGAAGGTAAGTTACCAGTGGGTTGCTGCCCAATCCAAGTGGATTCTATATGGCCGCTAGGGTGAAACGCGACAAATCATCTATAAAAGGTGGAGGAGACCACTTGGTGACAAAAATTAAAAAAACGACGGATTAAAAGATTCCTCCGCCAATATGAATCGAAGACGGGTGTGTTGAGGAATAGTTAAAAGGGTCGGGAAACAGGACAACCGGAGAATGGCAAAATGGCTACAATCCAATAAAAGGTGGGCAACCGATTGGTCCCCACCGCAAAAAAGAGAGTAAGGGCTGATATGAGCATCACTCAAAATAGGATGGCCGTGAGTAAGTCTCGTGTGGCCAATGCGAACTCAGCAAAGGGCCACCTCCAACGACCGCATTCTATGACGACTCGAGGGCCAAGAGCGAATAGAATTTTTAATTTTGTATAGTTTGGATGTTGAACAGTCATCCCATTCATTCTGCCACACTTGAAAAATATATTTTCTTATTGAGGGAAAGTAGTCCCTAAAAGGCAGAGCTGAGTTCTCAGGGAACACAGAATGTGCTGAGTGGGCCAGTCGATCAGCCTTCTCGTTGCCCAGGAGCCCCACATGCCCAGGGACCCAGCAAAAAATAATTCTATATTGGGACGCATTTTGGATCAGCCAGTGGAAAATTTATGTGACTAGGGGATGGGACGCATTAAAAGATCTAATTGACTGTAAGACACTCCTTGAGTCGGAAAAAATGACAAAATCACTAAAAGGTAAAATTTGGAAGAGTCTAAAGGCTAAAAGGATTGCTGAAAGTTCAGCGGTAAAAATGGATGCTGCTGGCGGCAAAGATAGAGTTAGGAATTCTCCTCCTGGATATTTATTTTTTTTTTCTTTTAGAGCCCATCTGGCGACTGCCCACTTGGACATAAGTCGCCGGAAATACGGCAGCCTAGAACTAGGATACTTTAAAATAAAATTATAAAAAAATAACAATGATAAATACTGGAAAAACTTACCAATTAGGAAGCAATCTCCGGCATCGGGGAGAGGTCCCCCCCCACCCCGGTGCAGGAGCATGCAACCTACAGAGAAAACAAAAAACAAAAACAAAATATAGAACCTACTTAAATAAAGGGGAGAAGCCCGGCCTCCCCCCAAAAGTCAACAAGTCCACCAGTCAATGTGCACGCACTCGTCCCGAGTACAAAGGACAGGCGGTAGCGACCCCACCCATCCGGGTACTGGGACAGGTAACATGCGCGAAGATCACCCAGAGTGGGACATTCGACAAGAATGTGCCGAACAGTCTAGGGGACGACGCAGTCATCGCCATAGGACGCAGGCGAGCGCTCCATCAAATAGCGATTCGTCACACGAGTGTGTCCGATTCGGAGACGACAGAAAGCGACCTGAAGACGTCGCGGCATTGGGGGATAGGTCCATGGGAACAGTCGCGGCGCAATGGCACGCAACTTTAAGTTCCCTTCGACCGTCTCTCATCTTATTTGCCAAGCAGTCCGAAGAGCTGCCCGTATTCCTGCCATGTAGTCGGTGTGAGGAAGAGCGAAACGCTGGTCCGGTGGCGCCCTCATCGGTGCGCTCATTTCCCACAATTCATACATGTCCAGGAACCCAGCAGAAGATAATCTCGACATCTGCCCGGCTCGCCAAAACCGTGGCGTCACGGATTTCGCGAACCAGGGGATGCGGAGATTCCAATGCCCCGAGAGCACTCAGGGCGCTTTGTGAGTCACAATCTGGTCTCCGAACCCGGCACGTCGCGTAATCTCCCGTACCGAGTGGTGTATTGCCACCAGTTCGGCCGTGAAGACAGACGCAGCGCCTCGCTGACTTCAAACAGAGGGGATACGGCGTGGAAGCCGACCCCCTCTCGTGACTTGGAGACATCCGTATACACTGGCACGGTTCCAGCGTGACACGAGGTGTGCTCCAAAAAGGTCGAACGCAATACTCCCGGCGCCGTACAAGCTTTGGGAGCAGAGGCGTGGCGACAAATAGCCAAATGTGGTACACTCCAGGGTGGCGTCCTGGGCAGAACCAGGGGCGCCACCGGCCCGAGAGCTATATCTACCTCTCGAAGGAGTTTCCTGGCCCTAAACCCAAAGGGCTTAGGGTATGACTGGCGTCTCTCAGCGGCATAGGCACCGTCGAGATCAGCTGCGGATGCAGTGAAAGCTGTTGGCGACTGAGGGAGGCGCCGGGCTCGAGCGTACAGGCGAGTGATGCACTGCACGCGGCGCAGAGCGAGTGGCATCTCCCCAGCATCGACCAACAGGCTCTCAATGGGGGAAGTGCGGAAGGTACCGGTCGCAAGGCGAAGGCCGCTGTGGTGGATCGAATCCACCTTCTGCAATAAACGCTCGGCTGCGGATGCATAAAACTCGCATCCGTAGTCGAGCTTCGAACGAACAGAGGATCGATAAAAGAGTAAGGCAGTAGCCCTATCAGCGCCCCAGGCGATGAACGTCACGGAACGGAGAATATCCATGGCACGGGTACAAGAGACCCTAAGGCTGAGAAAATGAGCCTCCCTCGGTCGAATACAAGACCGAGGAAACGGTGGAACTCAACCACATCCAGGCGCACCCCATTAGGAAACAAATCTGGGTGGGGGTGGAGCCGTGGATGGCCGCACAAGTGCCCCACCTTAGACTTGGCCAAAGAAAACCGAAACCTGTGCGCTTCGGCATAGCGAGAGACGCGGTTCAATGCCTGTTGGAGTCGACGCTCCAGAGTTAAGATCTGGGCCGCGCCAAAAGAGATCGAAAATTCGTCCTCATGGAGCGTAGCGAGAACATCTTCTGCAGCACCGAGGTGATGCCGTTGATGCTCAGGGTAAAGAGTGTGACACTGAGGACAATTCCCTGCGGGTCACCCTCTTCCTGCTCCTTTGAGCCGGAGAGGGCTCCCCCCCACCCGTACGCAGAATCGATGATCTCGCAAAAATTCAGATATAAACATTGGGAGGCGTCCCCTCGCCCCCATCGTGTGTGGAGAGTCTCCATGATACCGTATCACCATGCGGTATCCTAGGCCTTCTCCAGATCGAAAAACACCGTGGCGTAGTGCTGTCTACGAAGGAAAAACTCGCAGAAGGCATTTTCCAATCGGAGCAGAGCATCCGACGTGGAGTTGAACTTGCGGAAGCCGCACTGTGCGGAAGACAGATGACCTCCACTGTCCAGGAAAAAGGATAGTCTAACATTTACCAATTTCTCCATCAACTTGCACACGCAAGAGGTTAGAGAGAATGGGCGGAAACTGGTCAGAGTAGTGTGATCTCTCCCCGGTTTGCGAAAGGCGAGCACAGTAGCGATTCGCCAGGAATCTGAGAGAAGACCCTCCACCACGATCCTGTTGAACTAAATCTAACAGAAAGGCCATGCCTCGCTCACCCAGGTGTCGAAGCATGGCGTACGGAACATCGTCCGGACCATGGGCGGTGTCCGCGCAGGAAGCGAGAGCGGAGCGCAACTCACTCACAGTAAACCTGTCGTTGAAGGGTTCTCCGCCTCTGTAGGTAATGTCCAACCAGCGACCTTCCGCGACATGAAGACGTGCATTGAATGCTGGCGGAGCAGCATCCCGGCTAGAGAATGCGGAAAAAGCGGTCGCTAAGGATTGCGCCACGGATGCAAGGGAGGTGCTGCGAGAACTTGCCCCGAATCCTTTTGAATCGCTTCCACATCTCTGCTAAAGGGGTCTTCCCGTTAAGTGAAGACACGTATGCCCGCCAAGAAGAGCGGCGGGCGTGCTTCGAAATATACCGGAACCTAGCCCTAGCCTGACGAAATTCAGCGACAGTGAAATCGTTCGGGCTGCGCTTATAGCGCATGTAGGCATAACGTTTCTGTTTGAGGGCCGTCTCACACTCGACCGACCACCATGGTAATGGTCGGCGTGCAAAACGGTCAGACGTTCTAGGAATAGTAGTCAGGCCCGTGGCGATGAGGTTGTCGGAGAACTCAACGGCCTCATCTCCCGACCTAAACTCCTCGACTGAGATAGAGAATTCAGTTATTTCCTGAAATGCAGGCACCTGGGCCCGCGCTAAGCACCACCGAGGTAGGCTCTCAGGCGGCAGTTGCCATGAAAATGATATTTGAATGGGAAAGTGATCACTACGATGGAGGTCATCGACCACCTCCCAATCAAAATCAGGCTGTGCATCCGAAGAGCACAAAGATAGATCAAGGCAAGAAAATGAAGCGGTTCTCAGGCAGTGATGCGTAAACTCATCCACGTTTAGGACACCCATCTCAAGCTCTTTGATCAGATCGGCAAGGACTTGTCCCCTGGGATTTATGGAGTAATCTCCCCAGAGAGGATACATGCCGTTCAGATCTCCAAGCAAGAGAAAGGGCCTCGGCAACCATGCCACGACGCGGCGGAAGGCCCCCGCGTCGAAATCAGCTGACGGTGGAATGTACGCAGAAATGATAGTATACCTCATATTCAGGTGCAGCTGCACAGCCACTGCCTGAAAGGAGGTATCTAAAGAGAAAGGAAGAACGGAGACATCATGCCGGGTGTAAACCGCGCATCCCCCAGCCCAGGCATCCCGTGGTGGTGGGGTCGCAAGACCCTTATACCCCGGGAGGGAGGGCAGGGGGCAGGCGCCTAGCATGGTCTCCCTTAAAAACATAGCTAACGGGGAACGGGACGAGACGAGCCTCCGCAGCTCCTCCCAGTTGTCCCGGAGTCCACGGCAATTCCATTGAAGGAATATGCCCTCCAGGTTTAGCTCGGATGAGACGCGGGGGCCCTCTTCGAAGAGAAGACCCTCACGGAAATGGCCGTACGCTTCCCGGAGGCAGAACCCCGGGCGCTGTTGGCTGGACAAAGCGCTGAAGGCGCTGTCACCTTCGAGGACTTATTGGGGCAGGTTGGGCTCGCAATGCGAGTCTTTTCCTCCCTCCGCCTCGAAACCTTAGGCGGGCGTTGCGGCTTCGGAGGTGGGGGGCCCTCTTTTCGAGGAACCATCGTCTCCGAGCCACCCGCACCACCTGTAGGCTTGAGCGAAGGAGCCGAAGCTCCTTTCTTGCTGTCCTCCTTTCGGGGGACCACTTTAGGAACCCCGGAAGATGGCCTGGCGACCAGCTTCAGGGGTTTTGCCTCCTGTGAGTCTAACGACTCGGTGGAGGCGCGTGGCCGTTTCGCCTTACGGAAACGGTCAGAGGGAGGAGCCCTAGTTTTACCCAGGGCTGGGTAGGAACCCTTTTAGCCGCCAGCTTTACCAGGGGAGCGCCCGGGTTGAGTAGAGCCCGCAGAAGGGCTCCGAATGGGCGCGGAAACAACCGTGCTCGTTGGCCTGGATGGGCCAGGAGCAGAGGGTGCCTTTCTAACTACTGAGGCATATGACGTCCCAGGCAGAGCCGGGCGCGCCAGCACCAAGTCCTTAGCCTCGCGGAATGAAAGTCGATCCTGGGCCTGAACGGCCAGGATTTCTTTCTCAAGGAGATGTGCACCACATTGCTTCGAAGAAGCGGGGTGCGGCTCTCCGCAATTGACACACTTGGCCACACACGATTTGGACTTATCGTGTGCGGCCTTGGAGCAATTTACACAGACTTCGGGTGACCCCGACTTTGCACGTCTACAAGATCGATTCGTATGGCCGAAGCGGTGACAGTAATAGCACCTCCGCGGCAGTGGGACGAATGCCTTCACGCGGTAGAGGTACCAACCAGCACGCACCGACTCAGGGAGCTTGTCAAAGTCGAACGTGACGAAGAGTGTAGGGGTGGGTCTCGAGGCCCCTCCCTGTTTTCTCATCACACGTTTGACCTTGACTGCCCCATGGTCGGCAAGCTCTAAGGTGATGTCCTCAATGGAGCAGTCAACGAGTTCCCTCGCATAAACTACTCCTTTCACAAAGTTCATGGTAGAGTGCGGCGTCACACTCACCGGGGTGCCATGAAGTGTCCGAAGAGCACTTATCTGTGGCGCCTCAGCGGGATTCGACGCATTCGCCAGAAGGCTCTCGTCCGAGAAACGGGTCACCTTCGGCTCTCTACCAATTGCACTAGCTAATCCTCTTCTCTGATGGATCATGTTGCCCTTGGCCAACATGGTGCCATCAGTGGATCGAATAACGAGGAAGCGTTTGAAGCCAGCGGGCTCGAAAACGCCAGGTAACCTCTGACTCAGGGGCCCCAAGGTCTTAGTGTACCCGCCCTGGGCACTTTTGATCTTTGTCATAGTCAGGGGCTCGGCACCCGGGGATGGAGGGGGGCAGAGGGGCCGGATGTACCAATTTTGGCTTGGTCGCCTACCAAAGTGGCAGCAGACCCATCCGTCCCCGCAGCACCCGCGGATGGAAAGGAGCCCCGAGTCTTTTTAGTCTTTTTCTTCTTCTTTTTAGGAGAGGAGGGCGAGGAATGAACCCACTTCTCACCTCCGCTGGCAGAAGACCCTAGGCCAGATGGACCGGCCTCGGCCAGGTCCTTCTCCGAAATAGGGAAGGGGGTGAGGGGGAGTCCCCTACACGCGTAGGCGAAGGAGAGGAGTGAGCCTCCTCTCCAGTTAGAGAGATATGGAGGGTCCCCTGCGCAAGCACAGGGCAGGACCTCCATTGTTTCGGTGGAGCCGCCCTCGGGCGGCTCCGTTGATGATACAGGGGAAGTTGAGGGTTGTTTTTTTTTTATATTCATCATTGGGCATGGTGACCCTATTTGTATCACGGGACGCAATCGCGCATCACCTCTCACAGTAGCCCGCACTGCAAGAGGTGCTTACAGGCCCGGCAGAGCCAGGCGCCGCCATTTGGGACCACCCCTCCCGCCTGGTGGCCTGGCAGTCCATTGGCATGGCGGCTCCACCTTGGACACACCGTAAAAGAGATAGATTGTGAAGAGGAGAGGAAAAGGGATGTGAGGAAGGTATGGGTGGGGATGAAGCAGGTTGTTAAAGACCAACCACCCCAGACCGGAGCTCAGGGGTTAGGGAACATTGTCCCCTCCCCTCTCAGCCCCGATCCGGGACGGTTGGCTGAGAAGAAGGTCAGCATCTACCCTGTGAAATTAGAGGCTGACCAGAAAAGTTGTGGGAGAGGTTGTATGAAAAGTGAGGAAACAAGTGTTTTGAAGGAAGGAGAAGAGGCTAAGCTGGGGTCGGACGGGGTGCTGAGTCCCGTCAGCACGGTGGCCAGGATGGCAAATCGCCGCGCCCCTTATGGGGTCCTCATGGGTAGATGGCTGCGGCACCCACGCCACCGTCTGACTTAAAGCCATCCGTGTATAGTGGGCAGCATTGTTTGTGTGAGATCGAATGCTCTAAGAACAGGCACTTAATGATGCGAGGGTCCGTGGAGGACTTCTCCAGGCTCCACATGTTGGTACATACTGTGGGGAGAGGAGCACGCCAACTAGGGGTCAGTAAGGATGGAAGGATAAGGACCCTTGGAGCACCCAGGTTAGTGATCTCCTCTTCGAAGGTTTAAAGGGCGGGGTAAAGATGGCAACTTATCATATGACGCCGTTGATTCGGCAGCATACAGTCATCTGTAGACCTCTGATACAGGGGCTTGCTGTACTCGGCAGAGGTATCGGTTGCAGATTTAAAGTCTATGGTAGGGCAAAGGGAGTACCCCACTCTCGCAGTAAAGGCTGTTGACAGGAGAAGTACGGAAGGCTCCACTAGAAAGGCGAACTCCCAGGTTTCGAATGGGGTTCAGCATTTTAAGGGCTGAAGGGAAAGCCGATAAGTAAATTTGACAGCCATAATCCAATTTGGATTGGATGAGGGCTGTGTATAATGTCCACAATGTTTGTCGGTCACTGCCCCACGAAGTGTGTGAGAGGGCTTTCAAAATGTCTAGAGCCCGCAGACAGCCTGTTCGAAGTCGGCGTAGGTGTGGTAACCAGGATAACTTTGGATCGAGAGTTACGCCAAGGAACCGAAACTCGGAGATAAACAATTTTAGATTTGTTTTTCTTTGAAAATCCAGTCATATTTGTGAGGCAGAAATAACAATTATCAAAGTGATTTGAGGGCTAACACCATATCATGGGCAAAGCAAATGTCATTGCCTTCCTCTTCCCATTTAACCAAGCTGTCAACATTGTATTACACTGCGTGCAGCAAGTATGAGGGGCCCAATCTTTATCCTGGTCCCCTACTTTGCATCCAAAATATGATGTATATGTAGGCTTGCTTCATCGTTACTGCTGTTTCTAATTTTCCTCCGTTGTGCCACTGGTGTGAATTGCCCACAAACATAACAAAATATGTTGGGGCTTTTTACAGATCCGCGTCTAGAACTTGAAGCCAGGAGAAGATTTCAAATACTAAGTTGAGCATGCAAACAATATACAATGCGAGATCCTTATCATAAGGTTCTTATCTCAGCAAAATTTTTATAAACATGTTATGTTCTTTACCAGTTGCCAATTATCTGTACCAGAAAAGTGATCACAAATAAGTATGTATTAATCTGAAAAAATCTGATAAAAAACCCCCAGTAATTAGAATTCAATGCTATTTGAGCTTCAATATAGTCTACTTTATATATATTAAAAATTCTAATATATATTAAATATATATATATATATTAAATATATTAAAAATTGCATATTGGTACAATATTGAGCAAAAGTATGAAATGGATTAAAAAGGAAAATTAAAATTATATAAGAACTAGACGTGATATGCAAGTTTTAAAGACATATGTAATCAGCGTCTAAAACTCATCTAGAATCACCTATTTTCTGCACTGTAACAAAATATCTCTTCCGTAGTGTAATCTTAAGATCTTGAGATTGTGGAGCCACTCCATGTGTTGTAGCTCATTCCTATTCTCTTCATACCAATTAACCACATGAGCGTATGTACTGGGGCAATGTCATCTTAGAACACTCACTCACCATAAGGAAATAATGTCTGGACCATGGGATAGACTTGATCTTCCAAAGTATTGACATATTCGTTGCTGTTGATCCTACCATGCAGGGAAACGAGTGGACCAAGAGAACTCCAAGATATGGCTCCCCAAACCATCACTGACCCTTCGACGTGATTCACTGTAGGAAGAAGGGAGTCAGGAGTAAAAGCTTACCCGGGCTGCCTCCACACATAAACTCGCCCTGCAGTGGGGAAAAGAGAAAAAGTGGACTCATCGGAGAATATTACTAGCTTCCATTGGTCTGTCAACCAGCCATTGTGATCTCTACACCAGTTCAGCCTTTTCTGAATGTTTTGATGAAAAAGCAGAGGTTTCTTGATGGCGGCTCTTCCAAGATATCCGGCTTTATTGAGCCCACGGCAACAGTTTTGATCGAAAAGAGGCTAGTGAGATGATTCAGCTCTGCAATCACTTTATGGACTCTGCTTCTTGAATTCTGTCATGGTTCTTGATATGATAGCTCTCGAAAAACCAAGGAGTTTAGCCTTTCTTTTGACGGAACCTCCTGCAATTTGAGCGCCAACATGTTGCTCTTTTTAAAAACTCAATGAGGTCACACATCTTAGCATCTATACCACAAGCTGAAAAAGAAATAATCTTTAAAGTTTATATATAAAACTATGTATCTACAATAAAAAACAATCACAATGAAATTTGGATGGATATTCGTAATATAATGGCTCATTGAAATATTGGTGCTAAGTTTTTACCGTTCCAATTATTTTGTCCAACCCCTGTATATAGATCTTATTTAATAAGGTCAATAATATATTTACATAAATTAAAATATGTAAAATCCATAAAGATCTTCCTAAAAAAAATTATAGCATCAAACGGGGGTTTTCTTTCAATCTTAATCGAAAGTCCTTCATCTCATTTGCTTGTGTTCTAGTTTTTACTTTGATATAAAGGATAATGATACATTAAATTTTAATCCGGCCAAACTTTTTAATTCTTATATTATTAAATAAACACTTTTCTTATATAATTACATAAAGGGAAAAAACTAAAGAGAATTTACTTCAGTTAATAGAAAAAGAACCCTTAACTTTTACTATCAGACACCACTATTTGCCATTCTGTAACTTCCTCTCATTTAAGTGTTTGTAGATTTCCACTAGTTTCTCAGCTTTTTCACACCCGATCTGTTTCTCATTCTATTCCATATAAGTCCAAATGAAGAAAATAACCTCTCTATTGCAGCTGAACTAGCTGGACATGAATGTATGGATCCTAAAAATGAATAAAATCCATCGGGCAATTTCTTCCCACTTGTTTTTTCTTCTGCTTCACATTCATCATATGTCACCACTTGTTTGAAGAAAGGCTGGATTTAACTGGTTCAGAAAATATGCTGGGTGGGAACATTTGACTATCCTTGAGCTGAAATTCATACAATACAACTGCATAATCAGGATGGATTTCATTGAGCCAGTCTCAGCTTGTTCTTCTGCTTCCACTTCTAAATTTTCTCCTGGAATGATAAATATAGCAAATTAAAACTGTGGCATTCAGGCATTATTCTAGAAACTTTCAGTTTCAGAATTTAAAAATTGCATTTAGCATGTAATTAATTCTTCTGCAATACTAAATTAGCGGAATTACAACTTCTTACCCAAGTAATGAGGACCAGTCATGTAAGCAAAGTAATGAACAAGTTTCATAGCTTTCTTGAACATATTCTTGATACTTTGATGATACTGCTGCAAATCAGGATTATTTATTAAAGATATCCAGATGTGGACAGCATCTGCGAGCCTTGTTCCATCAGCTCGGAGCTAGGTTGAAAACAAAAGTAATACAAATTAGGTACTGTACGTACTGGTACTGATTGATTTTATTGATATTTAATTATATTATGATTATTGACAGAATGACAGTGCTATTATTATTTTTATTATTACTAATATTAATATCATACTTTGTCTAGAGCAGTTCTAAAGTGTTTTAGTTGGATCAGGAGACGCTGAACTTAGCGATATATGCCAAAATTGTCAATAATTTGGCCAATGTTTACAAGGAAGCTCTGATCTTGGTGCCCATTTATTCCACCCCAAAACAATAAACCCCTGCAAAGAAAACTCAAAACCCAATGTTTTTTTTTAAAGGAGTTTTTCCAAGGCTGCTGACCAGCCCCTATCCTACGGTAGCAGGGTCACCAAACCCTTATATCCTGGGAGGAGGGGAAGAGGGAATGAGCCTCCGCAGCTCCTCCCAGTTGATCCTAAGTTTGTGGAGGGGATATGGCTGAACACGCCCCACTTTCATTTGCCTACCTAAAGGGCTTGGCTCTATCGAGACGCTCCCGGTCGATTTTGGGGCGCCTGCCTACACTCTTGGCCGTCCCCTGTGATGGAAAGGGAAAAATTGACATTGAAAGATGGCAAGAGTGGAGCCCCTCTACTGGTCAAATGGGTCCCTCGATTTTCATCCTCATCCCATAATCAGAGTAATAAAGAAATGAAGGGCCTCATGGAAAGTAGACACTATGACCTCTCCATGAGTGAGGAGGCTAAAAGAAAAGTCTCTGTAAGATCAGAAATACTGTGTGTGATCATTTAGACAATAGACTCTGGTCCAGCATTGGTGGACTTTGCCAACCTGGCCCAATATTTAGGCGAAATTGGCCTGAAAATTTAGCAATAAAGGATGGTGCTGGCATAGGCCCCATGTCTATTGGAGAGAGGTGAGCAGAGTCAACAGTCCAACACACCACATACCTAATACTTGCCTTAGGCAAGGGGCTCTCGGCCCTCGTAGCAGAGAGGGACCTACCTGTATACACTCTCACTCAACTAAGGATCATAAAAGGACAAAAGTGCATTGGGCAGCCAGAACCCCTGTGGATAGGAGAGCAAGTATGGAATGGGGTAGGAGGGTATGTAATAAAGAGAAGTAGAGATAGGCGGGTCAACTAACCAATAGGGTGGGTGATCACCTATTATTAAAGTGATCCTAAGAGGGCATGCAGTCCACCAAGGCACCATGGTTACTGAACCAAACTCTGTACAGGTGGAAACACTCATCCTGATGCAAACAAAGCAATAATGAAATAGTAAATAAAACTTATGATAATTTTAATTAATAATAATAACATACTAATAATAATTAATACTAATCATAATGATAAATTATAATATATAATGACACTGGTCTGGGATTTTTTTAAAGGTTTAACACACAATACCTGATTTTAGGCCAGTTTTTTACCCTAAATCCTCAAATCCTGGTCATTTTATCAAATCAGATCAAGTTTTTGATATTTAAGCACATGCCAGAAATTCCTATTTTCAGATTTATTTGTAAGCGAATGTACACAGAGTAGTAAAATTTGAACTGATTTATACACAGAAGATTTGCAGAATGATCTAAATGGTGGATCTGGTTTGGTGACTAGCCTCAAAGAGGTCAAAGTCACAATGCGCAGAGGGTAGCGGGGAGCGAATGATAAAGTCAAGGTAGGGCAATAGACGATGGTGTCAATGAAAGAGGTAAGGAAACAAATATAGTAGTGGAAAGGGTGCATAAAGGGAGTGGGGGAACCCACCAGCTTCCCCAGACATGGATCTAGAGGGTAGGTTCTTTCTGCAGTCTGGTCAATCCTTGCAGGCAGTGGAGCTGGGGGGATATACTGCTCCTCCAGGTAAAATAGAAATGGAGGGGTCGTGTTTCTCCTCCAGCTTTCAGTTGTAGATCAGGGTTTATACTCAAGCTACACCATCTACTTTCTTGCTGGTAAACAAAGAATTGAGGGGATAGTGATAGAAGGAAAAATAGGTGCTAAGAGAGACCAAGGGGGTAAATGCACCAGTGTAATCACACCTCATCAAATGATTCAAGACAATCAAGTGAGTAGGGTCTTTCCTATTTACACTCAGGCCTGGAAGACACTGCTGCTCCTCCAGGTACCCAGTGTAACATATTTTAGTCTTTAACTGTCATCTGTGCTAAGTGTATGTTTATGCTCACTAGGTACGACACTTTGGGAGGTTCTTGAAATGAGTACAGATTAGTGTTAAATCAATTACTATTAAAAACCAAAGATGAAAATAGGAAAATTTTGCCACTATAATATAAATTGTAATTACCTTTTCTTGGATGGAGTCTTGTTGCAATAACTTACTAGAGGTGTTTGGTGGAGAGTTTACAGATTTTGTATACAGTCCATCAACATCAGTACAAGAACTTGTCTCTATATGAAGGAATTCTTCACTAATTTCTTCCTTCAATGAAATCTCTCCAAATTCCTGCGTAAAGAAGTACAAAAATAAATTCCACACAATGCAACCAGGATACAAGGTAATAACCAATGAGACCAATATTATTCATGTCATCTTATGGAAATCAATATGTGCCCTTTTCAAATTTTAAATCACCATTATTAATAGCTTATATAATTAATATATTATTAAACTAATTAATTATTTTATTATATAAAAATAGATAGCTATTCTTTTTCTATGTTATTCTAATGCTTGTAACATTTGTTTTTTGAAAAACCTGAGATTTGAAAAAAAAGAAGAATAAACCTGGGTTTTATTGGGCTTTTTCAAAATGTAGGGTTTTACCAACCCGGCGCACGGTACAGAAGACAGATGGACTACGATGGCCAGAAAAAAGGCTAATCTAACATTTAATAATTTCTCCATCAAATTGCACACGCAGGAGGTTAGAGAGATTGGGCGGAAACGGGCCAGATTTTTTTTCAAGGGGCTATCTGGCGACTGCCCACTTGGGCATAAGTCGCTGCAAACAAACAGCCCAGTTCTAGGCTACTTTAAAATAAAATTTTTAACAGAAACAACAATAAAAAGGCGATAACAATCAGGGAGCAAGCTCCGGCGTCGAAGGGGAGGTCCCCCTCCCCCCCGGCGCAGGAGCCTGCGAACTACAAAAAAAAACCCAAAACAAACAATAACAAAAAAAACAAAATTAAATACAAGGGAGAAGGCCGGCCTCCCCACAAAAGTCAACAAGTCCCCCCGTCATGGTGCACGCACTCGTCCCGAGTATAAGGGACAGGCGGTAGCGACCCCGCCCATCCCGGTACCGGGACCGGGACAAAAAACGTGCACGAAGATCACCCAGACTGGGACATTCGACAAGAATGTGACGAACAGTCTGGTGGACGACGCAGTCGTCGCAATAGGCCAGAGACGAGCGCTCCATCAAATAGCGATGCGTCACACGAGTGTGTCCGATTCGGAGAAGACAGAAAGCGACCTGAAGCCATCGCGGCATTGGGGGATAGGTCCATGGGAACAGTCGCGGCGCAATGGCACGCAACTTTAAGTTCCCTTCGACCGTCTCCCATCTTCTTTGCCAAGCAGTCCGAAGCCATGTAGTTGGTGTGAGGAAGAGCGAAACGCTGGTCCGGTCGCAAAGTCCTCGCGGACTCTTTGGCGACCTCATCGGCGCACTCATTCCCCGCAATTCCTACATGTCCAGGAACCCAGCAGAAGATAATCTCGACATCTGCCCGGCTCGCCAAAACTGTGGCGTCACGGATATCGCGAACCAGGGGATGCGGAGATTCCAATGCCCCGAGAGCACTCAGGGCGCTTTGTGAGTCGCTATAGATCACAATCCGGTCTCCAAACCGGGCACGTCGCGTAATCTCCCGTACCGAGTGGTGTATTGCTACCAGCTCGGCAGTGAAGACAGACGCAGCGCCCGGCAGAGCCCCGCTGACTTCAAACAGAGGGGATACAGCGTGGAAGCCGACCCCCTCTTCGGACTTGGAGCCATCCGTATACACTGGCACGGTTCCAGCGTGACACTAGGTGTGCTCCAGAAAGGTCGAACGCAATACTCCCGGTGCCGTACAAGCTTTGGGAGCAGAGGCGTGGCGACAAATAGCCAAATGTGGTACCCTCCAGGGTGGCGTCGTGGGCAGAACCATGGGCGCCACCGGCCCGAGAGCTATATCTAGCTCTCGAAGGAGTTTCCTGGTCCGAAACCCAAAAGGGCTTAGGGTATGACTAGCGTCTCTCGGCGGCATAGGCACCATAGAGATCCGCTGCGGATGTAGTGAGAGCTGTTGGCGACTGAGGGAGGCGCCGGGCTCGCGCGTACAGTCGAGTGATGCACTGCACGCGGCGCAGAGCGAGTGGCATCTCCCCAGCATCAACCAACAGGCTCTCAATGGGGGAAGTGCAGAATGCACCGGTCGCAAGGCGAAGGCCGGCGTGGTGGATCGAATCCACCTTCCACAATAAACGCTCGGCTGCGGATGCATAAAACTCGCATCCGTAGTCGAGCTTGGAACGAACAAAGGATCGATAAAAAAGTAGGGCAGTAGCCCTATCAGCGCCCCAGGCGCTGAACGTCACGGAACGGAGAATGTCCATGGCACGGGTACAAGAGACCCTAAGGCTGCGAATATGAGCCTCCCAGGTGAGGCGTCGGTCGAATACAAGACCGAGGAAACGGGGCGATTCAACCACATCCAGGCGCACCCCATTAAGAAACAAATCTGGGTCGGGGTGAACCCGTGGATAGCGGCAGAAGTGCACCACCTTAGTATTGGCTAAAGAAAACCTAAATCTGTGCGCTTCGGCATAGCGAGAAACGCGGTTCAATGCCTGTTGGAGTCGACGCTCCAGAGTTGGCATCTGGGCCGCGCCAAAAGAGATCAAAAGGTCGTCCACGTAGAACGTAGCGAGAACATCTTTCGGCAGCACCAAGGTGATGCCGTTGATGCTCAGCGCAAAGAGTGTGACACTGAGGACACTTTCCTGCGAGACACCCTCTTCCTGCTCCTTTGGGCCGGAGAGGGCTCCCCCCCCACCCGTACGCGAAATAGACGATCTCGCAAAAATTCAGATATAAACATTGGGAGGCGTCCCCTCGCCCCCATCGTGTGGAGAGTCTCCATGATACCGTATCGCCATGCGGTATCATAGGCCTTCTCCAGATCGAAAAACACCGTGGCGTAGTGCTGTCTACGAAGGAAAGCCTCGCAGACGGCATTTTCCAGTCGGAGCAGAGCATCCGACGTGGAGTGGAACTTGCGCAAGCCGCACTGTGCAGAAGACAGATGGCCTCCGCTGTCCAGGAAAAAGCTAATCTAACATTTACCAATTTCTCCATCAACTTGCACACGCAAGAGGTTAGAGAGATTGGGCGGAAACCGGTGGGAGTAGAGTGATCTCTCCCCGGTTTGCGAAAGGCGAGCACAGTAGCGATTCGCCAGGAGTCTGGGAGAAGACCCTCCACCCATATCCTGTTGAACAAATCTAACAGAAAGGCCATGCCACGCTCACTTAGGTGTCGAAGCATGGCGTACGGGACGACATCGTCCGGACCATGGGCGGTGTCCGCGCACGAAGCGAGAGCGGAGCGCAACTAACTCACAGTAAACTTGTCGTTGAAGGGTTCTCCGCCTCTGGAGGTAAAGTCCAGCCGGCGGCCTTCCGCGACATCACGACGTGCATTGAATGCTAGCGGAGCAGCATCCCGGCTAGAGAATGCGAAAAAAGCAGTCGCTAAGGATTCCGCCAAGGACGCGGGGTCCGAGATTGCGGTCCCATTCTCCTGGAGAACAGGAGGGGGGTCCTGCGAGAACTTGCCCCGAATCCTTCTGACTCGCTTCCACACCTCAGCTAAAGGGGTCTTCACGTTAAGTGAAGACACGTATGCCCGCCAAAAAGAGCAGGGCGTGCTTCGAAATATCCTGGAACCTAGCCCTAGCCCGACGAAATTCAGCGACAGTGAAATCGTTCGGGCGGCGCTTATAGCGCATGTAGGCATAACGTTTCTGTTTGAGGGCCGTCTCCCACTCGACCGACCACCATGGGAGTGGTCGGCGTGCAAAACGGCCAGACGTTCTAGGAATAGTAGTCAGGCCCGCGGCGATGACGTTGCCGGAGAAGAACTCAACGGCCTCATCTACCGACCTAAACTCCTCGACAGAGATAGAGAATTCAGTCATTTTCTGATATGAAGGTCAAGGCAAGAAAATGAAGCAGTTCTCGGCAGTGATGCGTAAACTCATCCACGTTTAGGACACCCATCTCAAGCTCTTCGATCAGATCGGCAAGGACTTGTCCCTTGGGATTTATGGTGTAATCTCCACAGAGAGGATGCCTGCCATTCAGATCTCCAAGCAAGAGATAGGGCCTCGGCAACCGTGCCACGACGCGGCGGAAGGCCCCGGCGTTGAACTCAGCTGACGGTGGAATGTACGCAGAAATGATAGTATACCTCCTATCCAGGTGCAGCTGCACAGCCACTGCCTGAAAGGAGGTATCTAAAGAGAAAGGAAGAACGGAGACATCATGCCGGGTGTAAACGCGCATCCCCCAGCCCGGCCATCCCGCGGTGGTGGGGTCGCAAGACCCTTATACCCCGGGAGGGCGGGCAGGGGGCACGCGCCTATCATGGTCTCCTGCCAAAAGATAGCTAACGGGGAACGAGACGACACGAGCCTCCGCAGCTCCTCCCAGTTGGCCCGGAGTCCACGGCAATTCCATTGAAGGAATATGCCCTCCAGGCCTAGCTCGGAAGCGACGCAAGGGCTCTCCTCGAACTGAATACCCTCACGGGAATGGCCGTACGCTTCCCGGGGTCAGAACCCCGGGCGCTGTTGGCCGGACAAAGCGCTGTCGCCTTCGAGGACTTATTGGGGCAGGTTGGGCTGGCCATGCGAGTCTTTTCCTCACTCAGCCTCGAAACCTTAGGCAGGCGTTGCGACTTCGGAGGCGAAGAGCCCTCTTTTCGAAGAACCACCGTCTCAGAGCCACTCGCTCCACATTGGGGCGTGGGCGAAGGAGCCGAAGCTCCTTTGTTGCTGTCTTCCTTTCGGGGGACAGCGTTAGGAACCCCGGAAGATGGCCTAGCGACCATCTTCAAGGGTGTTGCCTCCTGTGACTCTAATGACTCGGTGGAGGCGCGTGGCCGTTTCGCTTTACGGGAAACGGTTACGCTGGGGGAAGAGGGGGAGCGCTGGTTTTAGCAGGGGCTGGGTGTGAACCATTTTTGCCGCCAGCTTTACCAGGAGAGCGCTCGGGTTGAGTAGAGCCCGCAGAAGGGCTCCGAATGGGCGCGGAAACAACCGTGCTCGTTGGCCTATTGGGCCCGGAGCAGAGGGTGCCTTTCTAACTATTGAGGCATATGACGTCCCAGGAAGAGACGGGCGCGCCAGGACCAAGTCCTTAGCCTTGGGAATGAAAGTCGATCTTGGGCCTGAACGGCCAGGATTGCTTTCTTAAGGAGATATGCACCACATTGCTTCGAAGAAGCGGGGTGCGGCTCTCCACAATTGACACACTTGGCCACACACGATTTGGACTTATCGTGTGCGGCCTTGGAGCAATTTACACAAACTTCGGGTGACCCCGACTTTGCACGTCTACAAGAACGATTCGTATGGCCGAAGCGGTGACAGTAATAGCACAGCCGCGGCAGTGGCATGAATGCCTTCACGCGGTAGCAGTACCAACTGGCACGCACCGACTCAGGGAGCTTGTCACAGTCGAACGTGACGAAGAGTGTAGGGGTGGGTCTCGAGGCCCCTCCCTGTTTTCTCATCACACGTTCGACCTTGACCGCCCCATGGTCGGCCAGCTCGAGGGTGATGTCCTCAATGGAGTAGTCAACGAGTTCCCTCGCATAAACTACTCCTTTCACAAAGTTCATGGTAGAATGCGGCGTCACACTCACCGGGGTGCCATGAAGTGTGCGAAGAGCACTTATCTTAGCCGCCTCAGCTGGATTCGCCAGAAGGCTCCCGTCCGAGAAACGGGTCACCTTCGGCTCTCTACCAATTGCACTAGCTAATCCTCTCCTCTGATGGATCATGTTGCCCTTGGCTAACATGCTGCCATCAGTGGAGCGAATAACGAGAAGCGTTTGAAGCCAGCGGGCTCCAAAACGCCAGGTAACCTCTGAATAAGGGGCCCTGATGTCATCGAGGCTCCGCCCTGTGCACTTTTCCTCTTTGTCATAGTCAGGGGCTCCGCACTCGGGGGGGCAGAGGGGCCGGATGTGCCGATCTTAGCTTGGTCGCTGGCCAGAGTGGCAGCAGACCCATCTGTCCCCGTAGCCCCCGCAGATGGAGAGGAGCCCCGAGTCTTTTTAGTCTTTCTTGTCTTTTTCTTCTTTTTAGGAAAGGAGGGTGGGGAATGAACCCGCTTCTCACCTCCGCCGACAGAAGCCCCTAGGCCAGATGGACCGGCCTCAGCCAGGTCCTTCTCCGAAATGGAAAAGGTCCTGGTGGTCGCAGGTGCACCGGTCAGAGGAGATCCCTTCCCTCCTTGTACTGCCTCGGAGGCCCCAGCCGTTTGAGGAGGACCTTGCATAGGGGCGGATTCAGGTTCGGTGCTTGGCGCCGAGCCCGAATTCCCCCCCATGGAAGGCCCTACCCTCTGAGGCTGGGTTTCCTCAAGGACCATGTCTATCACAGGAGGGGCTTCCAGTTGGCCATCCCCTCCCAGGACATCGCAGGTCCCCTTGGCAGCGTCACCAGTCTTTTGTAGGGAGGCACAGGCCTTGATCCCGGCAAGGTTTAAGATTCTTGCCAGCAGGTCTTTTGAGGGAAGCGACCGAAGGGGCCTGGCTTCCCTCTCTGCCCTAAGGGGGTTTGCCCTACCGAGCCGCTTACACGAGGGGCGGTAGGCAATTGGCTGCCTGCTGGCTTTCTTGGCAGTCCCCTTAGAAAGAAAAGGAGGGACTGCCGCTATAAATAGGGAGGTGCCCGAAAGCACCTCCAGAGAAGGGGGTGAGGGGGAGTCCCCTACACCTTTAGGCGTAGGAGAGGAGTAAGCCTCCTCTCCGGTTAAAGAAGTATGGAGGGTCTCCTGCGCAAGCACAAGGGGGGGAAGCCTCCATTTTTTCGGTGGAGCTGCCCGAGGGCGGCTCCGTTGATGTTACAAGGAAAGTTGTTTTTTTTTTTTATATTCATCATTGGGCATGGTGACCCTCTTTTTTACACGGGACGCAATAGCTCAGCACCTCTCACAGTTGCCCGCACTGCAAGAGGTGCTTTCAGGCCCGGCAGAGCCAGGCGCCGCCATTTGGGACCACCCCTCCCGCCTGGTAACCTGGCAGTCCATCGGCATGGCGGCTCCACCGTAGACACGGCGTAAAATTGATAGAATGTGAAGAGGAGAGGAAAAGGGATGTGAGGAAGGTATGGGTGGGGAGGAAGCAGGTTGTTAAAAAAACCCCATCCCGAACCGGAGCTCAATGGTTAGGGAACTTTGTCCCCTCCCCCCTCAGCCCCGATCCGGGACAGTTGGCTTGAGAAGAAGGTCAGCATCTACCCTCTGTGAAATTAGAGGCTGAACAGAGAAAGTTTGTTGGAGAGGTTGTATGAAAAAAGAGGAAACAAGTGTTTTGAAGGAAGAAAGAGAGGCTAAGCTCGGGCCGGACGGGGTGCTGAGTCCCATCAGTACGGCGGCCAGGATGGCAAATCGCTGTGCCCCTTACGGGGGAAACGGGCCGGAGTAGTGATCTCTCCTCGGTTTGCAAAAAGCGATCAAAGTAGCGATTCGCCAGGAATCTGGGAGGATACCCTCTACCCAGATCCTGTTGAACAATTCTAACAGAAAGACCATGCCTCTCTCATCCAGGTGTGGAAGCATGGCGGACGGGACATCGTCCGGACCATGGGCGGTGTTCGCGCAAGAAGGAAGAGCGGAACGCAACTCACTAAGAGTAAACCTATCGTTGAATGGTTTTCCGAATCTGGAGGTGAAGTCCAGTCATGATGTCGCGTTCCGCGACATCATAACGCGCAGTGAATGTTCGCGGAGCAGCATCCCGGCATGAGAATGCGGAGAAAGCGGTCGCGAAGGATTCCGCCACGGACGCGGGATCCGAGATTGCGGTCCCATTCTCCTGGAGAACGGGGGAGAGGGTCCTGTGAGAACTTGTCCCGAATCCTTTTGACTTGCTTCGGCACCTCTGTTAGAGGGGTCTTCCCGTTAAGTGAAGACACGTATGCTCGCCAAGAAGAGCAGTGGGCGTGCTTATAAATATACCGAAACCTAGCCCTAGCCCGACGAAATTCAGCGACAGTAAAATCGTTCAGGCGGCGCTTATAGCGCATGTAGGCATAACGTTTCTGTTTGAAATCTGTCTCAAAGTCAGCTGACCACCATGGGAGTCGTCGGCGTGCAAAACGGTCAGACCTAGGAATAGTAGCTATGCCCACGGCGAAAAGGTTGCCGGAGAACTCAACGGCTTCATAAACCGGCTTAAACTCCTCGACTGAGATAGAGAATTCAGTCTTTTCCTGAAATGCGGACCACTTCGCCTACGCTAAGCACCACCGAGACAGGCTCTTTGGCGGCATTGGCCCAGAAAATGATATTTGAATGGGATCACCCGGTCCCAAAGACAAAGATAGATCGAGTCAAGAAAATGATGCGGTTTTCGAGCAGTGATGCGTAAACTCATCCACATTTAAGACACCTAATTCCTCAGATTGTCGAGCAAGAGAAAGGGCCTCAGTAACCGTGCCACGACGCGGCGCAAGTCCCCCGCGTCGAAGTCGACTGACAGTGGAATATACGCGGAAATAACAGTATACCTGCTATCCAGGTGTAGCTGTACAGCTACTGCCTGAAAGGAGGTATCTAAAGCAGAGAGAAGAACAGAAACATCATGCCGGGTGTAAATGGCGCATCTACATGCTCGGCCACCATCCCGTCGTTATGGGCTGGAAAAACCCTTATATCCCAGGAGAGTGGGCAGGGGGCACGCGTCCAACATGGTCTACTGCAAAAAGATACCTAACGAAGAAGGGGACGAGACGAGCCTCCGCAGCTCCTCCCAGTTGACCAGGAGTCTGCGGCAATTCCATTGGAGGAATATGCCATCCAGGCCTAGCTTGGAGGAGATGCGGGGGCTCTCTTCGAAGACAAGACTCTCACGGGAATGGCCATACGCCTTCCGGAGGCAGATCTCAGGGTGCTGTTTCCCAGGCAATGCGCTAAAGGCGTTGTCCTCTTCGAGGGGAGGTTTGGCTCGCCATGATAGTATTTTCCTCCCTTCGTCTCGAAACCTTAGGCAAGCGAGAGGGCTTCGGAGGCCGAGGTCCCTCTTTTGCAGGATCCACCGTCTCCGCGGCACCCAGCCAGCCACTCTGGGCGTAGGCGAAAGAGCCGAAGTTCCTTTAGTGCTATATTTTCTGAGGGCAGCTTTTGGAACCGTTTAAGATGGCCTCACGACAAACTTCATGGGTGTTGTCCCCCGCGAGTTAACGGACTCGGTGGAAGCGCGCGGCGGTTTTGCCTTACTGGAAACGGTCACTCTAGGGAAAGGGAAGGTCGCCCTGGTTTTAGTCGGGGCTAGGTGTGAACCCTTTGTGCAGCCAGATTTACCAGGGAAGCGCCCGGGCTGGGTAGAACTCGCAGAAGGGTTCCGAATGGGCGCGGAAACGACCGTGCTCGTAGGCTTGGAGGGGCCAGGGGCAGAGGGTGTCTTTCTTAGCATTGAGGAATAAGATGTCCCAGGCAGAGATGAGAACGCTAGGACCAAGTCCTTAGGTTCGCGAAATGAGAGACGATCCTGGGCATGAACGGCCAGGATTTCCTTCTCAAGGATATACGTACCATATTGCTTTGAGGAAGCGAGGTGCGGCTCTCCGCAATTGACACACTTGACCACACAAGATTTGGACTTATCGTGTGCGGCCTTGGAGCAATTTAGACAGACTCCGGGTAACCCCGACTTTGTGCGCCTAAAAGAGCGATTAGTATGGCCGAAGCGGTGACAGTAATAGCACCTCCGCGGCAGAGGCACGAATGTCTTCACGCGGTAGCGATACTAACCGGTACGCACCGACTCAGGGAGCTTATCACAGTCGAACGTGACGAAGAGGGTAGGGGTGGGTCTCGAGGCACCTCCCTGTTTTCTCATCACACGTTCGACCTTGACCGCCCCATGGTCGGCCAGCTATAAGGTGATGTCATCTATGGGGTAGTCCACGAGTTTCCTCGCATAAACTATTTTGACGAAGCTCATGGTAGAGTGCGGCGTCACACTCAACGGCGTGCCATTTAGTGACCAAAGGGAACTAATCATGGCTGCCTGGGAGGGATTCGACGCATTCGCCAGAAGGCTACCGTCCGAAAAACGGGTCATCTACGGCTCTGTACCAATAACGCTAGCTAAGGCTCTCCTCTGATGGATCATGTTGCCCTTAGCCAACATGCTGCCATCAGTAGAGTGTATGTCGAGGAAGCATTTGAAGCCAGCAGGCTCGAAAACGCCAAGTAGCCTCTGAATGAGGGGCCCCGACGTAATTGAGGGTCCACTCTCCGCAGTTCTAGTCTTTGTAAGGGAATCCGCATCCGGAGGAGCAACGGAGCCGGACGTGCCGATCTTGGCTTGGACCATGTCCATGTCAGAGGGGGCTTCCATGTGCTCCCCCCCCAGGACATCATAGATCCCATTGGTCATAGTCTTTTGTTGGGGGGAGAGAGGGGGACACGTATGGTGACCCCCTCTAAGCTTATAATTCGAGCTCACAGGTCTTTGGAGGGAAGAGGCAGACGGGCCCTGACTTCCCTATTACCCATAAGGGGATTGGCCCTATTGTTCCACTTCCACCAAGAGCTGTTAATTATGGGCCTCCTGCCTTTCTTGGCAGTCCATTTAGAAAGTAAAGGGGTGAGTGAGAGTCTCCTACACCTGCAGGCAAAGGAGAAGGTTCCTATTAGTGATACGGGAAGCAACACTAATCACTCCACACAGTAGCCCGCTCTGCGAGGGGTAAATATAGGGCGGGCAGAACCAGCTGCCGCCATTTGAAGACACTCCTCCTGCCTAGTGGCCTGGCAACTCATCGGCATGGTGATTCCACCTTAGGCTCTGTGTAAAAAGGACAGATAGTGAATAAATGAATGGTAAAAAACAGACAGGTGGTGCGTAAGTCCAGGTTAGGCAAGCTTGCAGCCATTTTCAGAGAGAAGATTCATTAAAATTTCAAAGGATCTTTAAAAACATAGACTATGGTTAACAATCTAAAAGATATATATATATATATATATATATATATATATATATATATATATATATATATATATATATATATATATATATATATAAAGGAAGGAGTAAAAACGTAGAAAAATAAATGCCTCTAGAATGCTGTAAAATCAAAAATCATAAGACACGACACGTCTATCTGGTTCTAAAAATGATAAAACATTAAATTTCCTTTAAAAGATTTGTCTCTGGTAAAACTTTAAACACTCGATTCATGTTAAAGGTACACTCGTGTTTAGAAAGGATGCTCCTCAGAACCTGCTGAGGACACACCTCTTGCCAAATAAAAGAAAAAAGCCTTTGCCTCAGAGTATGGAATCGTAGGCATTCAGCAAATAGGTGGAGTACAGACATTAGTACTCCACAGTGAGTGCACATTGGAGGCTGCTGAAGGCCTTCCATCGGAAAGCCATGTGTCAGATGACAATGCCCAATTCTCAGACGGCATAGAATAACATCCTGAGTACAGGTCGTAGTAGTGCGTGGCCAGGGGCGGACTGAGTGTTTGATGATCTGGAAATAAAAAGACTAAAGCCTCCAAAGAGCTGAGGGAATCAGAGAATATTGTACAAGATCCCAGTGATGAAGAAGCGATGGTATACAGTGCAGCCAGTATCGCGACAAACTCAGCGGTAAAGATAGAGGCTGTATTGGGCAGGCACACAGACACATGACGGGAAGGGAAGATAGAAGCTCCTACCCCATCAGAAGATTTAAATCCATCTGTGTAGATAAATGTGCTTGATTTGTGGCACAAAGAATGTTCATAAAAGAGGCTTCATAGAACCGAAGGCAAGAACTTGGTCTTCGTTCTCGGTTCGCCTGTCAGCACCTTGCAAACCCTCATGGGTGGTAATAACCATGGGGGTATTTTAGGGATCTGATATGGAATAACTGACAATTCCCTTAGTTGACCTGTATCTCCAGTCATACGCAGGGCAAAGGGGCGAGTCAGCGAAGGAAACCTGTCATATGAGGCCACCGAGTCAATATTATATGTGCACTCATATACAGATGAGTGGGGAAGCTGTTGCAGCCTGAAAAGGTACTGCAGGTTAAAATTAAGGCGGTGAAAGGATAATAGAAGGACCCCACTCTCTGCATGGAGACTCCATAGTGAGGAGGACTTGAATAATCCCAAAGCTAGACGCACTCCCTGGTTCCTAATAGAATTGAGCTTATCTAGGTTTGAGGATGAGTCTGAAGAGTACACCTGTGACCCATAATCCAGCTTAGACTGGATCAAGGTTGTATACAAAAGCCACAGGGTAAGGCGCTCACTTCCTCACGAAACATGTGATAAAAGTTTTAAGATATCCATTCTCTTCAAGCCAGAATTTTTTCAAGGCAGTTATATGGGGGACCCAGGAGAGCTTTGAGTCAAAGATAACACCAAGAAATTTACAATGAGGCTTAAAAGAGATGGGGGAGCCATACAAAGATAAGGTTGGCTGTTCCCAGTCAACTTGTTTGAAATTGTAGAAATGAATTGCCTTTGTTTTTAAGGATGATGGTCGGAAGCCTTTTGTAGTGGCTTTCTTGGCAATGATGTTAATGGCCAGTTGCAATTTACGGATGACAAATGGCAGCCAAGGCGATGCTGATAAAGTTGCCAAGTCATCCACATAAAGAGTTGTCATCACCTCTGCAGGAAGATCAATAATAATGCTGTTGATAGCCACCGAGAAGCAGGTGACGGGCAAAACGCTTCCCTGTGGCACGCCCTCTATCTGATCAACAGGTTCCAATATGACATTTCTTACCCTAACACGGAACATGCGTCAGGCAAGAAATTACTGTATGAACCTAGGAAGATGGCCTTTGATACCCCAGTCATATAGTTGCTTCATGGATACCATACCTCCAAGTAGTATCATATGCTTTTTCTTTTCTATATCAAAAAAGACAGCAATGGAGTGTTGTCTCTTTGAGAAAGCTTGTCGAATGCAATCCTCCAACCTGACCAGCAGTTATGTGGTGCATTGTTTCTTTCTAAAACCCAACTGCGAGGGAGAAATAAGGTTGTGTTTCTCCAGAAACCATACCAACTTGGCATTCACCATCTTTTCAAAAAGCTTGCATGGGAAACATTTTTTTTTTTTTTTTAAGAGCTCATCTGGCAACTGCCTACTTGGGCATTAGTCGCCGTATTAAAACTGGCCTAGTTCTAGGCTACTTTAAAAAAAAATTAAAGAGAAAAAAAAACCCCCAAAAGAAGCAAAGGAAGCAAGCTGGTGCGTCGGGGAGAGGTCCCCCCGGCCCAGGAGCGTGCAACTAAAGGAAAAAAACAAAACAAAAAAAACAAATGCAAAAAACAAAATAAAACCAAAAAAACAAACCTTGCTTAAATAATAGGGAAAAGGCCGGCCTCCCCCAAGAAGTCAACAAGTCCACAAGTCAATGTGCACGAATCTGTCCCGAGTACAAGGGACAGGTGGTAGCGACCCCGCCCATCCCGGTACCGGGACAGGTATCGTGCGTGAAGATCACCCAGACTGGGACACTCGACAAGAATGTGCCGAACAGTCTGGGGGACGACGCAGTCGTTGCAATAGGGCGCATGCGAGCGCTTCATCAAGTAGCGATGCGTCACACGAGTGAGTCCGATTCAGAGACGACAGAAAGCAACCTGAAGCCGCTGCGGCATTGGGGGATAGGTCCATGGGAACAGTCGCGGCACAATGGCACGCAACTTTAAGTTCCCTTCGACCGTCTCCAATCTTCTTTGCCAAGCAGTCCGAATAGCTGCCCATATTCCTGCCATGTAGTCAGTGTGAGGAAGAGCGAAACGCTGGTCCGGTCGCAGAGTCCTCGCGGACTCTTTGGCGCGCTCATTCCCCGCAATTCCTACATGTCCAGGAACCCAGCAGAAGACAATCTCGACATCTGCCCGGCTCGTCAAAACCGTGGCGTCACGGATATCGCAAACCAGGGAATGCGGAGATTCCAATGCCCCGAGAGCACTCAGGGCACTTTGTGAGTCGCTATAGATCACAATCCGTTCTCCGAGCCGGGCACGTCGCGTAATCTCCCGTACCGAGTGGTGTATTGCCACACACTCGGCCGTGAAGACAAACGCAGCGCCTGGTAGAGCCCCGCTGACTTCAAACAGAGGGGATCGGCGTGGAAGCCGACCCCCTCTTGGGACTTGGAGCCATCCGTATACACTGGCACGGTTCCAGCGTGACACGATGTGTGCTCCAAAAAGGTCGAACGCAATACTCCCGGCACAGTACAAGCTTTGGGAGCAGAGGCGTGGCGACAAATAGCCAAATGTGGTACCCTCCAGGGTGGCGTCCTGGGCAGAACAAGGGGCGCCACCGGCCCGAGAGCTATATCTACCTCTCGAAGGAGTTTCCTGGCCCTAAACCCATCTCCCCAGCATCGACCAACAGGCTCTCAATGGGGGAAGTGCGCAAGGCACCGGTCGCAAGGCGAAGGCCGCTGTGGTGGATCGAATCCACCTTCTGCAATAAACGCTCGGCTGCGGATGCATAAAACTCGCATCCGTAGTCGAGCTTCGAACGAACAAAGGATCGATAAAAGAGTAGGGCAGTAGCCCTATCAGCGCCCCAAGCGCTGAATGTCACGGAACAGAGAATATCCATGGCGCGGGTACAAGAGACCCTAAGGCTGCGAATGTGAGCCTCCCAGGTGAGGCGTCGGTCGAATACAAGACCAAGGAAACGGTGCGACTCAACCACATCCAGGCACACCCCATTAAGAAACAAATCTGGGTCGGGGTGAAGCCGTGGATGGCGGCATAAGTGCACCACCTTAATCTTGGCCAAAGAAAAGCGAAACCTGTGCGCTTCGGCATAGCGAGAGACGCGGTTCAATGCCTGTTGGAGTCGACGCTCCAGAGTTGGCATCTGGGCCGCGCCAAAACAGATCGATAGGTCGTCCACGTAGAGCGTAGCGAGAACATCTTCCAGGAGCACCGAGGTGATGCCGTTGATGCTCAGGGTAAAGAGTGTGACACTGAGGACACTTCCCTGCGGGACACCCTCTTCCTGCTCCTTTGGGCCGGAGAGGTCTCCCCCCACCCGTACGCAGAATCGACGATCTCGCAAAAATTCAGATATAAACATTGGGAGCGTCCCCTCGCCCCCATCGTGTGGAGAGTCTCCATGATACCGTATCGCCCTGCGGTATCAGAGGCCTTCTCCAGATCAAAAAACACCGTGGCGTAGTGCTGTCTACGAAGGAAAGCCTCGCAGACGGATTTTTCCAGTCGGAGCAGAGCATCCGACGTGGAGTGGAACTTACGGAAGCCGCTCTGTGCAGAAGACAGATGGCCTCCGCTGTCCAGGAAATAAGCTAATCTAACATTTACCAATTTCTCCATCAACTTGAACACGCAAGAGGTTAGAGAGATTGAGCGGTAACCGGTCGGAGTAGAGTGATCTCTCCCCAGCTTGCGAAAGGCAAGCACAGTAGCGATTCGCCAGGAGTCTGGGAGAAGACCTTCCACCCAGATCCTGTTCAACAAATCTAACAGAAAGGCCATGCCTTTCTCAGCCAGGTGTCGAAGCATGGCGTACGGGACATCGTCCGGACCATGGGCGGTGTCCGCGCACGAAGCGAGAGCGGAACGCAACTCACTCACAGTAAACTTGTCGTTGAAGAGTTCTCCACCTCTGCAGGTAAAGTCCAGCCGGCGGCCTTTCACGACATCACGACGTGCATTGAATGTTGGCGGAGCAGCATCCCGGCTAGAGAATGCGGAAAAAGCGGTCGCTAAGGATTCCACCACGGACGCGGGGTCCGAGATTGCGGTCCCATTCTCCTGGAGAACTGGAGGGGGGTCCTGCGAGAACTTGCACCGAATCCTTTTGACTCGCTTCCACACCTCAGCTAAAGGGGTCTTCCCGTTAATTTTTTTTTTTTTTATGAGCTCATCTGGCGACTGCCTACTTGGGCATTAGTCGCCGTATTAAAACTGGCCTAGTTCTAGGCTATTTTAAAATAAATTAAAGAGAAAAAAACAACAAAAAAAAACAAAAAAAACAAAAAACAACACCCCAAAAGGGGGAAAGGAAGCAAGCTGGTGCGTCGGGGAGAGGTCCCCCCGGCGCAGGAGCGTGCAACTAAAGGAAAAAAACAAAAAAACAAAAAACAAAAAAACAACAAAAAAAAACAAAAAAAAACAAACAAGCAAACCTTGCTTAAATAATAGGGAGAAGGCCGGCCTCTCCCAAGAAGTCAATAAGTCCACAAGTCAATGTGCACGAATCTGTCCCGAGCACAAGGGACAGGCGGTAGCGACCCCGCCCATCCCGGTACTGGGACAGGTATCGTGCGCGAAGATCACCCAGACTGGGACATTCGACAAGAATGTGCCGAACAGTCTGGGGGACGACGCAGTCGTTGCAATAGGGCGCAGGCGAGCGCTCCATCAGATAGCAATGCGTCACACGAGTGTGTCCGATTCGGAGACGACAGAAAGCAACCTGAAGCCGCCGCGGCATTGGGGGATAGGTCCATGGGAACAGTCGCGGCGCAATGGCACGCAACTTTAAGTTCCCTTCGACCGTCTCCCATCTTCTTTGCCAAGCAGTCCGAAGAGCTGCCCGTATTCCTGCCATGTAGTCGGTGTGAGGAAGAGCGAAACGCTGGTCCGGTCGCAGAGTCCTCGCGGACTCTTTGGCGCCCTCATCGGCGCGCTCATTCCCCGCAATTCCTACATGTCCAGGAACCCAGCAGAAGACAATCTCGACATCTGCCCGGCTCGCCAAAACCGTGGCGTCACGGATATCGCGAACCAGGGGATGCGGAGATTCCAATGTCCCGAGAGCACTCAGGGCGCTTTGTGAGTCGCTATAGATCACAATCCGGTCTCCGAACCGGGCACGTCGCGTAATCTCCCGTACCGAGTGGTGTATTGCCACCAGCTCGGCCGTGAAGACAGACGCAGCGCCTGGTAGAGCCCCGCTGACTTCAAACAGAGGGGATACGGCGTGGAAGCCGACCCCCTCTTGGGACTTGGAGCCATCCGTATACACTGGCACGGTACCAGCGTGACACGATGTGTGCTCCAAAAAGGTCGAATGCAATACTCCCGGCGCAGTACAAGCTTTGGGAGCAGAGGCGTGGCGACAAATAGCCAAATGTGGTACCCTCCAGGGTGGCGTCCTGGGCAGAACCAGGGGCGCCACCGGCCCGAGAGCTATATCTACCTCTCGAAGGAGTTTCCTGGCCCTAAACCCAAAGGGCTTAGGGTATAACTGGCGTCTCTCGGCGGCATAGGCACCATCGAGATCAGCTGCGGATGCAGTGAGAGCTGTTGGCGACTGAGGGAGGCGCCGGGCTCGCGCGTAAAGGCGAGTGATGCACTGCACGCGGCGCAGAGCGAGTGGCATCTCCCCAGCATCGACCAACAGGCTCTCAATGGGGGAAGTGCGGAAGGCACCGGTCGCAAGGCGAAGGCCGGTGTGGTGGATCGAATCCACCTTCCGCAATAAACGCTCGGCTGCGGATGCATAAAACTCGCATCCGTAGTCGAGCTTGGAACGAACAAAGGATCGATAAAAAAGTAGGGCAGTAGCCCTATCAGCGCCCCAGGCGCTGAACGTTACGGAACGGAGAATGTCCATGGCGCGGGTACAAGAGACCCTAAGGCTGCGAATGAGCCTCCCAGGTGAGGCGTCGGTCGAATACAAGACCAAGGAAACGGTGCGACTCAACCACATCCAGACGCACCCCATTAAGAAACAAATCTGGGTCGGGGTGAAGCCGTGGATGGCGGCAGAAGTGCACCACCTTAGTCTTGGCCAAAGAAAACCGAAACCTGTGCGCTTCGGCATAGCGAGAGACGCGGTTCAATGCCTGATGGAGTCGACGCTCCAGAGTTGGCATTTGGGCCGCGCCAAAAGAGATCGAAAGGTCGTCCACCTAGAGCGTAGCGAGAACATCTTCCGGCAGCACTGAGGTGATGCCGTTGATGCTCAGGGCAAAGAGTGTGACACTGAGGACACTTCCCTGCGGGACACACACTTCCTGCTCCTTTGGGCCGGAGAGAGCTCCCCCCACCCGTACGCGGAATCGACGATCTCGCAAAAATTCAGATATAAACATTGGGAGGCGTCCCCTCGCCCCCATCGTGTGGAGAGTCTCCATGATACCGTATCGCCATGCGGTATCATAGGCCTTCTCCAAATCGAAAAAGACCGTGGCGTAGTGCTGTCTACGAAGGAAAGCCTCGCAGACTGCATTTTCCAGTCGGAGCAGAGCATCCGACGTGGAGTGGAACTTGCGGAAGCCGCACTGTGCGGAAGACAGATGGCCTCCGCTGTCCAGGAAAAAGGCTAATCTAACATTTACCAATTTCTCCATCAACTTACACACGCAAGAGGTTAGAGAGATTCGGCGGAAACCGGTCGGAGTAGAGTGATCTCTCCCCGGTTTGCGAAAGGCGAGCACAGTAGCGATTCGCCAGGAGTCTGGGAGAAGACCTTCCACCCAGATCCTGTTGAACAAATCTAACAGAAAGGCCATGCCTCGCTCACCCAGGTGTCGAAGCATGGCGTACGGGACATCGTCCGGACCATGGGCGGTGTCCGCGCACGAAGCGAGAGCGGAACGCAACTCCTTCACAGTAAACTTGCCGTTGAAGGGTTCTCCGCCTCTGGAGGTAAAGTCCAGCCGGCGGCCTTCCGCGACATCACGACGTGCATTGAATGCTGGAGGAGCAGCATCACGGCTAGAGAATGCGGAAAAAGCGGTCGCTAAGGATTCCGCCACGGACGCGGGGTCCGAGATTGCGGTCCCATTCTCCTGGAGAACGGGAGGGGGGTCCTGCGAGAACTTGCCCCGAATCCTTTTGACTCGCTTCCACACCTCAGCTAAAGGGGTCTTCCCGTTAAGTGAAGACACGTATGCCCGCCAAGAAGAGCGGCGGGCGTGCTTCGAAATATACCGGAACCTAGCCCTAGCCCGACGAAATTCAGCGACAGTGAAATCGTTCGGGCGGCGCTTATAGCGCATGTAGGCATAACGCTTCTGTTTGAGGGCCGTCTCACACTCGGCCGACCACCATGGGAGTGGTCGGCGTGCAAAACGGCCAGACGTCCTAGGAATAGTAGTCAGGCCCACGGCGATGAGGTTGCCGGAGAAGAACTCAACGGCCTCATCTACCGACCTAAACTCCTCGACTGAGATAGAGAATTCAGTCATTTCCTGAAATGCAGGCCACCGCGCCCGCGCCAAGCACCATCGAGGTGGTCTCTCAGGCGGCAGTTGCCCTGAAAATGATATTTGAATGGGAAAGTGATCACTACCATGGAGGTCATCGACCACCCCCCAATCAAAATCAGGCTGTGCATCCTAAGAGCACAAAGATAGGTCAAGGCAAGAAAATGAAGCGGTTCTCGGACAGTGGTGCGTAAACTCATCCACGTTTAGGACACTCATCTCAAGCTCTTCGATCAGATCGGCAAGGACTTGTCCCCTGGGATTTATGGAGTAATCTCCCCAGAGAGGATGCCTGCCGTTCAGATCTCCAAGCAAGAGATAGGGCCTCGGCAACCGTGCAACGACGCGGCGGAAGTCCCCCGCGTCGAAGTCAGCTGACGGTGGAATGTACGCAGAAATGATAGTATACCTCCTATCCAGGTGCAGCTGCACAGCCACTGCCTGAAAGGAGGTATCTAAAGAGAAAGGAAGAACGGAGACATCATGCCGGGTGTAAACCACGCATCCCCCAGCCCGGCCATCCCGCGGTGGTGGGGTCGCAAGACCCTTATACCCCGGGAGGGCAGGGAGGGGGCACGCACCTAGCATGGTCTCCTGCAAAAAAATAGCTAACGGGGAACGGGACGAGACGAGCCTCCGCAGCTCCTCCTAGTTGGCCCGGAGTCCACGGCAATTCCATTGAAGGAATATGCCCTCCAGGCCTAGCTCGGAGACGCGGGGGCCCTCCTCGAATTGAAGACCCTCACGGGAATGGCCGTACGCTTCCCGGGGGCAGAACCCCGGGCGCTGTTGGCCGGACAAAGCGCTGAAGGCGCTGTCGCCTTCGAGGACTCATTGGGGGAGGTTGGGCTCGCCATGCGAGTCTTTTCCTCCCTCCGCCTCGAAACCTTAGGCGGGCGTTGCGGCTTCGGAGGCGGGGGGCCCTCTTTTCGAGGAACCACCGTCTCCAAGCCACTCGCTCCACCTCGGGGCATGGGCGAAGGAGCCGAAGCTCCTTTGTTGCTGTCCTCCTTTCATGGGAC
This sequence comes from Ceratothoa steindachneri, assembly GCA_963969495.1. Lineage (NCBI taxonomy): Eukaryota > Metazoa > Arthropoda > Malacostraca > Isopoda > Cymothoidae > Ceratothoa > Ceratothoa steindachneri. Next base: position 89,182,958 of record OZ018333.1, read on the forward strand.
AGCTTTAGGAACCCCGGAAGATGGCCTAGCGACCATCTTCAGGGGTGTTGCCTCCTGTGAGTCTAACGACTCGGTGGAGGCACGTGGCCGTTTCGCCTTACGGGAAACGGTCACGCTGGGGGAAGAGGGGGGAGCCCTGGTTTTAGCCGGGGCAGGGTATGAACCCTTTTTGCCGCCAGCTTTACCAGGGGAGCGCCCGTGTTGGGTAGAGCCCGCAGAAGGGCTCCGAATGGGCGCGGAAACAACCGTGCTCGTTGGCTTGGATGGGCCAGGAGCAGAGGTTGCCTTTCTAACTATTGAGGCATATGACGTCCCAGGCAGAGCCGGGCGCGCCAGGACCAAGTCCTTAGCCTCGCGGAATGAGAGTCGATCCTGGGCCTGAACGGCCAGGATTTCTTTCTCAAGGAGATATGCACCACATTGCTTCGAAGAAGCAGGGTGCGGCTCTCCGCAATTGACACACTTGGCCACACACGATTTGGACTTATCGTGTGCGACCTTGGAGCAATTTACACAGACTTCGGGTGACCCCGATTTTGCACGTCTACATGATCGATTCGTATGGCCGAAGCGGTGACAGTAATAGCACCGCCGCGGCAGTGGCACGAATGCCTTCACGCGGTAGCGGTACCAACCGGCACGCACCGACTCAGGGAGCTTGTCACAGTCGAACGTGTTTTCTCATCACACGTTCGACCTTGACCGCCCCATGGTCGGCCAGCTCTAAGGTGATGTCCTCAATGGAGTAGTCAACGAGTTCCCTCGCATAAACTACTCCTTTCACAAAGTTCATGGTAGAGTGCGGCGTCACACTCACCGGGGTGCCATGAAGTGTCCGAAGAGCACTTATCTTGGCCGCCTCGGCGGGATTCGCCGCATTCGCCAGAAGGCTCCCGTCCGAGAAACGGGTTACCTTCGGCTCTCTACCAATTGCACTAGCTAATCCTCTCCTCTGATGGATCATGTTGCCCTTGGACAACATGGTGCCATCAGTGGAGCGAATAACGAGGAAACGTATGAAGCCAGCGGGCTCGAAAACGCCAGGTAACCTCTGAATGAGGGGCCCCGATGTCATCGAGGCTCCGCCCTGTGCACTCTTGGTATTAGTCTTCTTTGTCAGGGGCTCCGCAACCGGGGGGGCAGAGGGGGCGGATGTGCCGATCTTGGCTTGGTCGCTTGCCAGAGTGGCAGCAGACCCATCCGTCCCCGCAGCCCCCGCGGATGGAGAGGAGCCCCGAGTCTTTTTTGTCTTTTTAGTCTTTTTCTTTTTCTTTTTCGGAGAGGAGGGCGGGGAATGAACCCGCTTTTCACCTCCGCCGGCAGAAGTCCCCAGGCCAGATGGACCAGCCTCAGCCAGGTCCCTCTCCGAAATGGAGAAGGTCCTGGTTGTCGTAGGGGCACCTGTCGGAGGAGATCCCTCCCCTCCTTTTACTGCCTCGGAGCCCTCAGCCATTTGAGGAGGACCTTGCATAGGGGCGGATTCGGGTTCGGTGCTTGGCGCCGAGCCCGAATTCCCCCCCATGGAAGGCCCTACCCTCTGAGGCTGGGTCTCCTCAAGGACCATGTCTATCACAGGAGGGGCCTCCAGTTGGCCATCCCCTCCCAGGACATCGCAGGTCCCCTTGGCAGTATTGTCACTAGTCAGGTGGTGTGGGGAGGCACAGGCCTTGACCCCAGCAAGGTTTAAAATTCTTGCCAGCAGGTCTTTTGAGGGAAGCGACCGAAGGGGCCTGGCTTCCCTCTCCCCCCTAAGGGGGTTTGCCCTACCGAGCCGCTTGCACGAGGGGCGGTTGGCAATGGGCTGCCTGCTGGCTTTCTTGGCAGTCCCCTTAGAAAGCAAAGGAGGGACTGCCGCTGGAGATAGGGAGGTGCCCGAAAGCACCTCCAGAGAAGGGGGTGAGGGGGAGTCCCCTACACCCGTAGGCGTAGGAGAGGAGTAAGCCTCCTCTCCGGTTAAAGAATTATGGAGGGTCCCTTGCGCAAGCACAAGGGGGGGGACCTCCATTTTCTCGGTGGAGCTGCCCGAGGGCGGCTCCGTTGATTTTCTTGGGGAAGTTGGGGGTTGGGTTTTTTGGTGTTTTTTTTCATTCATGGGCATGGTGACCCTCTTTTTATTACGGGACGCAATAGCTCATCACCTCTCGCAGTTGCCCGCACTGCAAGAGGTGCTTACAAGCCCGGCAGAGCCAGGCGCCGCCATTCGGGACCACCCCTCCCGCCTGGTGGCCTGGCAGTCCTTCGGCATGGCGGCTCCACCTTGAACACGGCGTAAAAAATATAGGTTGTGAAGAGGAGAGGAAAAGGGATGTGAGGAAGGTATGGGTGGGGATGAAGCAGGTTGTTAAAAAAACCCCATCCCGAACCGGAGCTCAGGGGTTAGGGAACAATGTCCCCTCCCCCCTCAGCCCCCATCCGGGGTGGTTGGCTTGAGAAGAAGGTCAGCATTCTACCCTGTGAAATTAGAGGCTGACCAGAGAAAGTTGTGGGAGAGGTTGTATGAAAAGCGACGAGGTAGGGGAGAAATCGGGCTATCTGAAGGAAGGAAGAGAGGCTAAGCTGGGGCCGGACGGAGCGCTGGATCCCGTCAGCACGGCGGCCAGGATGGCAAATCAGCGCGCCCCTTACGGGGGTCTTCCCGTTAAGTGAAGACACGTATGCCCGCCAAGAAGAGAGGCGGGCGTGCTTCGAAATATACCGGAACCTAGCCCTAGCCCGACGAAATTCAGCGACAGTGAAATCGTTCGTGCTAGGAAACAAGTAAGGGCAATTCGGCGATAGTGGGTCGGAAGTGTCCCTTCCTTTCCTGGTTTACAAAGGGGAAGTACGATTGCTTCCCTCCAATTGGAAGGGAAACAGCCCCTAATCCAGATATAGTTAAATATATCGAGAAGAGGTCAAATGAGTTTTGAATGCATATTCCTGATCATATCATAAGAGATACCATCAGGACCATGTGCGGTGGATCCACATCTTTTAAGAGCACTTCGAAGTTCATGAATGGAAAGGAGCTTATTGTATGGTTTATTATCCATAAAGGGATTCATGAAGTTCAAGGAGCACTGCTCTTGTATTTTCCTGACATGTTGAAATTCTAAGGAATAATTGTTAGGGCTGGAAATGTCAGCAAATGTCTTTTCCAGGACATTTGAAATTCTGGCCAAGTCTCTCAAAAGCTCGCCTGCTTCAACTATAATGGGAGCAGAGAACCCACTTGCACTGCCCATGAGCTTTTTCACTCATTTCCAGACTTTGTCTGGTGGAGTTTGGTGGTTCATAGAGTTGATGTACCATTTAATAGAAATTTGGTAGGCCTGGCGGAGGGTACGCTGTCGTACTGCTCTGGCTCGGCTACGAGCATACTTATTAATGGCAGTAGGGTTTCGATGGTAGCAACGACAAGCTCGCTTACACTCTGTCACCACTTTGCTGCATTACTCAGACCAAAAAGGAAGATTGGTCTTGTGGGAAGCAGCTTTGGAGAGGGGCATGGAAGAATTTGCCACCTGGTTGACAAGATCATGGAAGTTCTCCAGGACCATGTCAATGTCGCCCTGAGGGAATTGTCCAGAATGGTGAGAAAGGTATTTAAACTTTGACCAATTAGTTTTCCTGGTGTTCCACCTATTGCCTAGTGGGGAAGGAGGGCCACCCAGGCATGAGGTCGGAACAACTGGGAAGTGATCGCTTCCTCTCAGATCAGGATCCACTGACCAGCTATAATCTGCTGTACAGTCTGAGGAACAAAGTGACAAATCTACACGGGTAGAGCTGTTGGTCTGTATGACAAAAGCCACGCTGAACGGTTGCACGAGCGATTCGTATGGCCGAAGTGGTAGCAGTAATAACATCTCCGCGGCAGTGGCACTAATGCTTTCATGCGGCAGTGATACAAACCGGCACACACCAACTCAGGAAGCTTGAATCCTTCGAACGTGAGGAAGAACGTAGGAGTGGGTCACGAAGAGCGTAGGGGTGGGTATCAAAACCCCTCCCTGTTTTCTTGTCACATGTTCGACCTTGCCCGCTCCAGGATGATGTTATCTATGGAGTAGTTCACGAGTTCCTTCGCATAAATTACTCCTTTCACGAAGTTCATAATATAGTGGGGTGTCACACTCATCAGCGTGTCATGGAGTGTCTGAAGGGGACTAATCATGGCCGCCTTGGAGGGATTCAACGCTTTCGCATGAAGGCTCCTGACCGAGAAACGGGACTCCTTTGGCTCTCTACCAATCACACTAGATTAAGCTCTCGTGTGATGGATCATGTTGCTCATAGAAAACATGCTGCTATCAGTGGAATGAATAACGAGGAAGCGTTTGAAGCCACCGGGCATGAAAATGACAGGCAACGTCTGGATGAGGGGACTCGACGTAATAGAGGCTCCGCTCTGCTTACTTATGGTTTTAGTTTGGCACTCCCCAGCCGGGTGAGCCCCGGAGCCGGACATGCAGATCTAGGCTTGGTGGCATACCGAAAAGGCAGCAGCCCCGTCCATCCCCGTGGCTCCCGCAGAGGGAGAGAAGCACTAAGTCTTTGTCCTTTTTCTATTTCTTTGCCTTTTATGAGAGTAGGGCGAGGAATAAACCTGCTTTCCCCCTCTGCCAGATCCTTCACTAAAATGGAGAAGGTCTTGGATGTCACAAGGGCACCAGCCAGGGGAGGAGATCCTTCCTCTCATTGTAAGGCAGGGGCGGACAACCTTTTAAGAGTGAAGGCCAGATGAAACTTTTAGGAGCACGCTGCGGGCCGGAGTGACAAACGAAATCCCCCAATATATATATATATATATATATATATATATATATATATATATATATATATATATATATATATATATATATATACTAGAATAGATTATACAAGAATTTTATTGAAAAACATACAAATCAGTGAGACGGCTGGTTATGCTTGCTATGAAGAAGTGTTTCAATGTCCGGCTCAATGAATGAGGTAGACAACAGAAGAATATCATTGAGGTAGCGGTCCGAGAGTTGGGAGCGAAGGTGAGACTTCGTGTACTTCATTTTGAAGAAGAACAATAGCCAACTGAGCCTCGCACAAGCGCAGCTTGACCTCGAAGGCGGTGATATGCGCGTGCATGTCTGTCACTAGAATGTCTTTGCCTTGAACCCATATCTCAGTAAAGATTCATAGCAGCGAAAAAAGTCATAAGCATTTTTTGTTTAGAATTGCCTCCTCTACAACTTTGGTCTCTATGCTTTCGATCTGTGAGCGAAAGCTCACAGATCTACTTAGACGGATGCCGTTTGGCAGATTATTTTTTTTTGCTGGGATTTCGCGGGGCGGATTGCAATATTAAAGCCCAGCAAGGTGGCGGGCCAGACGCTAGGCCTTCGCAGGCCTCTGGGGCCAGAGCCGTCTGAAGAGGACCTTGCACAGGGGCGGAGTCGAGTTCAGTGCTTAGCACCAAGCTCAAGTTGGACCCCATGGAAGATCCTATCATTTGGGGCTGGATCACCTTAGGGACCAAGTCCATCTCACGGGGGCCTCCATGTGGCCATCCCCACCCACCCCCAAGATATCCTGGATCCCCCTCGAGGTACCTTTTGTCTCTTTGTAGGCCGGCGAACCGGCATCCGTCGGGGAATAGAGGGGGTCACATATAGTGACCTCCCCTGTAGACACTTAACACACAAGTGCAGGACGTTAGGGGGCACAGACGGAGAGGCCCTGACATTCATTGCCCACCTAAGGGGGTTGGCTCTATCGAGCTGAGCGGTCAATTTTGGACTGCCTGTTGCATTTTTGGTGGTCCCCTGTGCTGGAAAGAGGGAGGTGCCGGGCGACTCCAGAGAACAGGATTAGTGGGGAGTTCCCTACACCTGCAGGCCTAGGAGAGGAGTTAGCCGCCTCTGCGCTACAAGAAATTTGGAGGTTTCCTTGGGAGAGCACAGTGGAGGGGGAGGGGGGTAACCTCTATTTTCTCAGTGGAGCTGCTTCAAGGCGATGGCAGAGAGGAAGGTAAAGGGAGAGTATTTTTTTTATTTAGAAACTCATCATGGTGACCCAATGTATTTCACAGGATGCATACGCTAATCACCCCAAGCAGTAGCCTGCTCTGTGAGGGGTGAATACGTATCCGGCCAAACCAACTGCTGCAATTTGAGGCCACTCTTCTCGCCTAGTGGCCTGGAAGCTCATCAGGATAGTGGCTCTACCTTAGGCTTGGTGTAAAATCTATAGACATTGAAATGAGAAAGAAAGAGCATGTGAGAAGTGAGGGTGGGGATCAAGTAGGTTGTTAAAAACTCACAACCCCAAACCTGAGCTCAGGGGTGAGGGAACGTTGACCCCTCTTCCCCTTCAGCTCCAACCTGGGATAGTTGGGTGAGATGAAGCTGATTGGCATTTACCCTATGAAATTAGAGGCCGACCAGAGAAAGTTGTGGGAGAAGTTGTAGGGGAAGTGATGAAGCAGGGTAAGAACACAGGCGGTCAGAAAGGAGAAGAGGCTAAGCTGAGGCCAGACGGGGCCCTGAGTCCCGTCAAAAATGGTGGCCAGGAGAGCAGAATGCCGTGCCCCTTACAGAGCTTGCTAGACCAGTTGGATGTCCCAGGTCTTGCTGTCAGAGAATTTCTCCAATAATGGTGAATGTGATATTTGACCTTCCTGAGTTGAAGGCAGGATTACCAGTGCCTTCAAGGACCTACGAACGGAGATAGTGATGAAGGTCTGTGGTGAGTTTCTAAGTTGCCTGGAGGCTGTCATTGAGGCCACAGGCAGGTTCATTAGGTAAGATCGACAGAATATGTCATGAAGACAAACTGACCAAATTTGATGAATAAATCTCAAAATATAAAAATATGTTTTCCTGATACAGTCATCATGGGAATGCATATATACCCTGTAGTCAATGTTGTAGTAGTTTGGTTGTCTGCCTCCCCTCCCCTATGTCTAATCTCTTTCTTCTTTTGCAGAATGTGTGTGGGTGTGGATCGTGTGATCACCGTCTTTACTTTGTGTGGGGGGACTCGATGGATCTCTATTGTGCTCCCCCATTCATTTCCTGTTTTCTTTTTAGGCGGATTCTTTCAGCATATATTTTTCTTTAGAAAGTGTAGGTAAAAGTTTGGAAGTAAAGTTTGTGACTGAGGAAGGAAGAGCCGCCTAGACGGAAGATAGCTGAGTGAAGATTGTGTGAGAGTGGATATGGTTGAATGAGTTAGGAGTAAAGATGTTTGAGTGTGGCAGTGAATAGGTGACTGAATGTGCCTTCTCTTTTCCAGTTCCGTGGTACCGATTGTCGCCGACATCTGGCTTTTGGAGACGGCTGAAGCCAATCTTGACTCTGGTGTGGCAGTAAAGGGACGCATCGATTGGGGCCTGAGCCCTCGCACTTTCCGCTCTGACTGGAACCACCACTTTCTCATCCTTGAGTGCGAATCATTCGCCTTGGCTGAAGTTGAGAGAGCAGTCCCTTAAGAAAAAGGAACCTCTCTTCCCTCAAGAAAGCGGGCCCGCTTCCCTTTCCCTTTCCCCCCCTCCCATACCGGTAATAGCGCTCCCAGAGCTGAAGAAAGTTGAACAGACTCACATGGTGGCACTGGGCAATCTGGTTGTGAAGCCCTAAACATTTCCTTATTTGCGTGTGTGTGGCCAGGGTAAAGTTGTAAGGCCCACTATATATATATATATATATATATATATATATATATATATATATATATATATATATATATATATATATATATATATATATATATATATATATATATAAATATCTTTTGGTTGTGGTTGTTAATATTTTGGAAATTGGGTAAATTTACATTTTTGTTTTCTGGGGTTGTGGTTGATTTCCAATTTAATTTTGTGTGTAAATTAAATTTAGAAAATACTCTCTCTCTTCAATACCCTCTCCTTGAACCACCGAGCGGACCTTGTAAGGGCGGCGGGAATCTTTGGCCAGGGAATCGCGATCCCGCTGCTACATATTTTTGGCGCCCAAATAGGGACTGCCGGGTGGTTTGAGGAAGGAGAGGAGTGAGAGCCTGTGTCTTTTGTCCCTAATGGAGGAGGAACAGATTGGGACCATGGAGTTGGAGATGAGAAGACTAAATGAGTTAGTGCGGCAGAAAGACAGAGAAAATGCGCATTTGAGAGAAGAGAATGATAGTTTGAAAAGGAAAATGAGGGAGATGGAAGTGAGAATGGAAGAGAGGATTAAAGACAGTGAGGTGCGAATGGAGGAAAGATTGATGCGAATGCTGAATGAGAAAATGGGAGAATCGGGTGTAATTGGTGGGGGTGTGGCCTCGACTCCACTTGGAATGGACATGACTGATAAAAAGGGATTGACAGGCATAAAGGAACCCCCGCAAATGACTAGGCACCGAAAAAAGAAGACCCCAAAGACTAGATGCCCAGACCGACAGGAAAGGACCCGATTGGCTAGTATTGACTCCATGTATTTCAGCTCGAATGAAGGCATGAGTGAAAGTGGGAGAGAAGTGAGTGATAGTGAAAGTGATGCTGAGGTTCATCGGAGTATACTGATCAGAGAAGTGCCAAAGTTAAGTAAGTTTAGAGTGGATGGAGCAAAAGATATGAAAGTGTTTTTGAAAGAGTATGAAAATTATTGTAAGGAAAAATTTGGAGAGAATAATAGGTTTTGGGTTGTAGTAGTTTGGTTGTCCGCCTCCCCTCCCCTATGTCTAATCTCTTTCTTCTTTTGCAGAATGTGTGTGGGTGTGGATCGTGTGATCACCGTCTTTACTTTGTGTGGGGGGGACTCGATGGATCTCTATTGTGCTCCCCCATTCATCTCCTGTTTTCTTTTTAGGCGGATTCTTTCAGCATATATTTTTCTTTAGAAAGTATAGGTAAAAGTTTGGAAGTAAAGTTTGTGACTGAGGAAGGAAGAGCCGCCTAGACGGAAGATAGGTGAGTGAAGATTGTGTGAGAGTGGATATGGTTGAATGAGTTAGGAGTAAAGATGTTTGAGTGTGGCAGTGAATAGGTGACTGAATGTGCCTTCTCTTTTCCAGTTCCGTGGTACCGATTGTCGCTGACATCTGGCTTTCAGAGACGGCTGAAGCCAATCCTGACCCTCGCAAGTGCGCCTACCTTTTGGGGCAATTTTCTAAGGTGTAGACCTTGGCCAGCACCTTCCAGTCTCCAGGGAGTGGTTGAAGCAGCGTCCAACCGACTGTGACCCAGCAGTTGGGACCAACAAGCGTCCCAGCTACCCAGAATCCTCGGCTTTGCCGAGTCCTGGACCCCTCAGAATCCCGCAGAAAGTGATCACCTCCCACTTTCTCCAATACGTCTCACTCGATTAGATAGTTAAGGGTGCACCCATCTTTCGCGATATCTTGGTTTATTTATTCGTTTGCGTGGCCAAGATCTTATGTAAGGCCTTTTGTAAATATATACGTGTGGTGGTTGGCCAGAGTATTGTAAGGCCAACTGTATATATATATATATGTGTAATGTATTTTGGTTTAGGTTGAGGGTTATATAATATTTGGGGTTGATTATTTTGCTAGAATTACGGTTTCTAAATTAAATTTAGAAAATACTCTCTCTTCTCAATACCCTCTTCTTGAACCACCGAGTGGACCTTGTCAGGGCGGCGGGAACTTTTGGCTGGGGACTCGCGATCCCGCCGCTACATATTTTTGCCGCCCGAATAGGGACTGCCCGGTGGTTTGAGGAAGGAGAGGAGTGAGAGCCTGTGTCTTTTGTCCCTAATGGAAGAGGAACAGATTGGGACCATGGAGTTGGAGATGAGACAGGAATGACAGTAGATCTAGAGTAAATGAGCCTAGGTGTCTGAGGTGCAAGAAAGTTGGGCATATGAGGGTTGACTGTCGCTGGTCACAAGGAAGTTGCTTTGGCTGTGGACAAATGGGGCACATGATAAAAGATTGTAGTCGTGCGAGGGAAAGAGCGTGTTATGGATGTGGAAGAATGGGCCACTTGGTACGAGATTGCAGGGAAGGTGGTCGAGTAAATATGAGTGGACCTGGAGTGTGTGGTAATTGTGGGCAGATAGGGCATTATGCCAGGATGTGTGCCAGTCCAAGAGCTACCTGTGGTAAATGCGGAATGGTAGGTCATGCAACAAGGTTGTGTAGGACCGGAGAAAGATGCATGAATGAAAGAATGGATGGGAATGATGCAAGTAATCAAGAGGATACGACTCAGGGAAACTAAGGGATGAGAGGGTTCCTTCTGGGGAATTCTCTAAAGTGCAAGTGATGAATGTGAGAAAAGGATTGTCAAATCGTGGAGTTAATTGGGGTCAGAGAGTGAATAGGTGTATGTGTGTTAAAATTAAGTGTGGAGAACGAGAAGTTAGTGCATTGATTGATACAGGATGTAAGGTGAATATGGTGTACTATGAAGCATTTGTAGGAATGAAAGTAAGTGAAGTTAAGGATCGTGGATATCATTTGACTGGATTAGGTGAACAAGATGTGCCGATTGTTGCAAGGTTTAGAGAGAGTGTTTTGATTGCTGGTGTCCGGATGAATGAAGATGAATTTTGTGTAGTAGAAGGTGCAAACAAGAAGTATGACATGCTATTAGGTTATAAGTTTTTGAAAGCGAATGGTATTGTGATTCACCCGGATTTAGAGATGATTGAATGTAAGAAGAATGGAAGTATGAATTTTCAATGGTATGTGAATCCAGATGGAAGTGTGAGAGTGAACATCATGAAAGGTCTGGAGGTATATGCGATTGAGAGTGTGCCTGTCAAGCAGAATGAAACATTGAGTGTAAGGATTGGATGGAATTCGGATGTCGAGATAAATGAGAATGATGGGAATATTTATGTCTTGGATGGTAGTGCTGCGAACTATCGATTAAGGCGAGTGGTGCATGTGTTTGATGGTATAATTGATATGAAAGATCCGCGTGTCTGCATGCAAGTTTGGCCTGATCTGCGAAGGAAGAGTCTTAGAGGAGTGCAAGTGGGAGATAAATTGGGTGTGTTAAATACAGTGGTGAATATGGAGAATGATATGCATGTGGTGAACGCAAATGTGTTTCCTGTGAGTGTAACGTCGAATGTTTGGAAGTATGAAGATTTGATTGAGCAAGTGAAATTGGAAGAAAAGTTGAGTGAATGTGAGAAGCAAAAAGTTTACAGGATGTTGTGGAATAGGAGAGGTGCTTTGAGTCAAGGAGATGAGGACTTTGGCAACGCTCGCTTGCCTGAGTTCAAAATAATTTTGAGTGACGATATGCCAATATATCAAAGGCCTCGTCATTTCCCTGCCCCTGTGGCTCAAGAGATTGAGGAACAGTGTGAGGAATTAGAGAGAATTGGCGTGATTGAGCCGAGTGTGAGTGCCTGGAATAGTCCGATTGTACCTGTACGAAAGCCAGATGGACGTTTGCGACTGTATTGACTATAGAAGAGTGAATGAACGAACGTTGAAAGACAAGTTTCCTATGAGTGTTGTGTCTGAATGTGTGTACAGTATGTATGGAATGAAAGTGTTTTCTAAGATGGATCTGGTACGTGGATACTACCAGATGCCTGTGGCTGAAGAGAGTAGACCTATTACGGCGTTCTCTACCTCAAAGCGCCATTATCAGTTTAGAAACCTGAGCTTTGGGTTGGCGAACGCCCCAGCTGCTTTTCAGCGTGCGATGAATGTAGAGTTGAGTGGTTTTCCGTGTAAGAATGTACGAGTGTTTTTGGATGATATTTTGGTGATGAGTGAGAACATGGAAGAACATATGACCTTGGTGAGTGATGTTTTAAGAAAGTTGGAAGAGGTTGGTATCAAAGTGAAGTTGTCTAAATGTGTATGGTTTGCTAGTGAAGTTGAGTTTTTAGGACATAAGGTGAGTGCGGTTGGATTGCGTAAATCGGAGAAGTTCGTGGGAAAGGTTAGGGATTTCCCTAAGCCTACCACAGTGAGAGAGTTGAGTGGATTTCTTGGTTTAGTTGAGTTTGGAAGAAAGTTTATGAAAGATTGTTCAGGTGTAATGAAACCGTTGAGTGTATGGACTGGGAAAAAGAAGAGTGCTGTGATTAAGTGGAATGACTCTATGAATGCAGCGTTTGAAAGTTAAAAGCGGAAGTTGCAAAAGATGTGGAACTTGCGTATCCAGCATATGGAACAAATGCAGGAATGCTTGAAGTGTATACGGATGCAAGTGGTCATTCGATGGGTGCATGTTTGATGCAAGATCAAGTTGTGAATGGAGTTGAAAGAAAGCGAGTAATTGCGTATGTTTCCAAGGCGTTTAGTGTGGCAGAGCGTGCATATTCAACGATTGAAAGAGAGCTGGCTGCGTTAAGATTCTGTCTCAAGTCGTTACGACCATTTCTGTATGGAGTACGGTTTGTAGTGAGAACAGATCACCAGCCACTAGTGTATTTGCAGCGTATGAGGTTAGTTGATAGTAGGCTTGCAAGGACGATAGAGGATTTGAGTGATTTTGATTTTGTGGTTGAGTATTTGCCAGGTGAAAGGAATGTGATTGCTGATTTGATGTCACGTTTGCCTTGTAGTTTGAATGAGAGCGAGACTGTAAGCATAAATCCTGAGTATTTGCCAGCAGGTGTAGTTGTTGGAAGAAAATGTAAGGGTGGAGGTGATTCTATGTTCGAAAGTGTGTTGTATGGTTTACGAGACTTGGTGAAAGATGGATTGCTTGAAAAGGTGCCAGAAAGTGTGAATGCATTACGAAAGGTGGTTATGGAAGAAGCGTGTAAGAGACCAGAGCAATTGGGAATGGAAAATTCAAGTAGGTTAAGAAAAGAGTTGAGAAGTATGTGTATGCCAGGAGTGATGATGTTTCAGGAAGTGTTAGCGATAGTGAGTAAGCTGTTTGGTGTGAGAGTATATGTGCATTATGGTGTGGAGAAGCCAGTGATGTATCGTGGTAAAGGTGTAGACCGAGTAAATGGGTGTGAGTTGCATCTGCAATGTTTGAGTGGTGTGCATTATAATTGGCTGATTGAGAAGAAGAATTATGTAAGAAGAGAGATTGACTACGTTTGCGAAGGAACTGTTCCAGTTAGTGAAGATGAAGGTTTGGATGCTGTAGAAGTGTTTGTGGAACAGACCGAAGTGTTGAATATAATGTGTGAACATGGACTTGAAGAGAGAGTGCAAGTTACCTTGACTATGAATGGGAAGAGCTATTGTGGAATGATTGACACAGGTGCGCAAATTTCCTTGGTGAATGCAAAAGTTGTGTGTGATGTTGATAATATGAGTTGGAATGTTTCTAGAAAAGGTGTGACAGTTTCGATAAGTGGACTCGGAAGTGGACGTATTATGGCATGGGAGGAAGTGAGTTTGTCTGTAAGCATGGGGAAGTTGAATGATATATTGCATGAATTTGTTGTGCTAAGTGAGAATGAATTACCTTATTGTTTTCTGTTTGGGATTGATTTTCTGCGTAAGAATAGGATTTCAGTGGATGTATGTAATGAATGTTTAGTGAAAGATGGTGTAACAGTTGGGAAGTTGCAGAGTGAGCTTGTAGGCTCAATTGGATTTGTAGGAGTGGCAGGTGTCGATTTGAGTGAAGAGCTGTTGACTGCTGAAGATATAGAGAGCATGCAAGAGTCATGTCCGATGGTGCGTGAATTGAAAGATAGTGTGATGACTAGTGTTTCTGTGAATGAATGGAGTTGCATATTAAGAGAATTTAGAAGGTTTGCTGGAAAGTTTGTAGTGTGCAAGGGTTTAGTGTATTTTGTTCAATGTATAGATGATGAGGATGTATATATTCCGGTGTTTTCCGTGTGTGGCACGATTGGAATGGTGAAGATTGTGCATGATACGTTTGGACATATGGGTAAGAATAAATTGTGGGAATGTATGAAAGAATGTATATTTAGTCCCTTTTTGAGAAAGATTTGCGTGGACGTAGCGACTACGTGTGAAGTGTGCCAGAAGAGAAAGTATCAGAGAGTGTATGCCGCCCCACCTGTATTAAAGTTGAGTGTGAATGAACCCTTTGAAATGGTAGCGATCGATTGCGTGTCTTTTCCGAGGACTGCAAGAGGGTATGTTGGGATGATTGTGATGGTGGATCATAAGAGCAAATTTGCGTATGCTGCACCTGTGACAAATAAATCTTCATTGACTGTTGCTAGAGAAGTGAGTGAGAGAATGTTGCCCATGTGCATGTGTAAGCCTGTGCGAATGTTGAGTGACAATGGACCTGAGTTTGTGGGACGTGCTTTTGAGGAGATGTTAAGTGAATGGGGAATAGATCATGTGCGAACGACGCCGTATATGCCTAGTGCAAATGGTTTGGCTGAAAGGACGATAAGAACTTTGAGTGAGATGTTACGATTGATGGTGAAAGATGGGAAAGAATGGGATGAATGTTTGGGAAGAGTGCTTTGGGCGTATAACATGACAGTGCATAAGGCGATTGGAATGTCACCATGTAAGTATTTGATGAACTTTGAACGAATGATTAGGCCACATATGGGACTTAGTGAGAAGGATCGTGAGTTGTGGAGAAAAGGGAATGAAAGGTTTGAGAGTTTTTCTGTGGGTGATGAAGTACTAAAGGAGATTGAGACAAAAGGTAGACTGAATGTGGATAAGTTGAAAGAGAAGTTTAAAGGTCCGTTTGTAGTAAGAAAGGTTTGGTCGAATGGAGTGAGTTATGTGATATTTCGTGAAAGAGAGGATGGAAGTTTGGATGAACGTAGAGCGCATCAAGGTCAGTTGCGAAAGTGGCGTGAACCTCCTCAATATTTGGTGCAACATCCGGTGAATGAATATCTGTCTGAAAGGATGGAAGACTGTGAAATGGTGGATGATATAGCTAGTGCTTTAGAGGGAAAGCAGTTAGTGTTAGTTGAACATGGAAGGGGGAAGTGTAAGAGTAAACGGTTGAGAAAGGATGAATGGATGGAACAGTTCGGTGAGAGTGATGTGAGAGAGTTTTCTGGGTTTGTGCAAGATCAAGATGGAGTATATGATAGAACGTACCATATTTGTAAGTTTCCTTTGAATGAGTCTGAGTCTATGCTAGAGAGTATAAATGGGATAAGTGCGAAATTGGAACAAGAGTCGATAAATGCTATGAAAGAATGGGAAGGTTTGATGGATGTAGTAGAGAGGTTAGTTGAGGATTTGAGTGGGATTGGTCAGGGAATGTCGGATGTGTGTGTGGATGAAGTACATAGAGAAGGGGCCATGGACAGACATGAGGAGACATTACGACAGATGACAGAGACAGTTGATGGACCTGTGACTAGGAGGAGAGGCAGAGTGAAAGAGTATGACTGGGTGATGTCGAAAGCATTGTGAATGAACGAAGATGGGGATTGAGACATGGTGAGGTGAGGCGAATTTAACTGGGAGGGATGTAGAAGTTTGGTTGTCCGCCTCCCCTTACCTATGTCTAATCTCTTTCTTCTTTTGCAGAATGTGTGTGGGTGTGGATCGTGTGATCACCGTCTTTACTTTGTGTGGGGGGACTCGATGGATCTTTATTGTGCTCCCCCATTCATCTCCTGTTTTCTTTTTAGGCGGATTCTTTCAGCATATATTTTTCTTTAGAAAGTATAGGTAAAAGTTTGGAAGTAAAGTTTGTGACTGAGGAAGGAAGAGCCGCCTAGACGGAAGATAGGTGAGTGAAGATTGTGTGAGAGTGGATATGGTTGAATGAGTTAGGAGTAAAGATGTTTGAGTGTGGCAGTGAATAGGTGACTGAATGTGCCTTCTCTTTTCCAGTTCCGTGGTACCGATTGTCGCTGACATCTGGCTTTTGGAGACGGCTGAAGCCAATCTTGACTCTGGTGTGGCAGTAAAGGGACGCATCGATTGGGGCCTGAGCCCTCGCACTTTCCGCTCTGACTGGAACCACCACTTTCTCATCCTTGAGTGCGAATCATTTGCCTTGGCTGAAGTTGAGAGAGCAGTCCCTTAAGAAAAAGGAACCTCTCTTCCCTCAAGAAAGCGGGCCCGCTTCCCTTTCCCTTTCCCCCCCTCCCATACCGGATAGCGCTCCCAGAGCTGAAGAAAGTTGAACAGACTCACATGGTGGCACTGGGCAATCTGGTTGTGAAGCCCTAAACATTTCCTTATTTGCGTGTGTGTGGCCAGGGTAAAGTTGTAAGGCCCACTATATATATATATATATATATATATATATATATATATATATATATATATATATATATATATATAATATCTTTTGGTTGTGGTTGTTAATATTTTGGAAATTGGGTAAATTTACATTTTTGTTTTCTGGGGTTGTGGTTGATTTCCAATTTAATTTTGTGTGTAAATTAAATTTAGAAAATACTCTCTCTCCTCAATACCCTCTTCTTGAACCACCGAACGGACCTTGTCAGGGCGGCGGGAATCTTTGGCCAGGGAATTGCGATCCCGCTGCTACAATGTGAGGTAGATAGATATTTTTTTATCGCATACATCTGCCGATTGACACCAGGGGCACAAGTTACCACAGTTAGAATTTCAGCCTAGTACTAGGATACTTTAAAATCCCTGAAAGCTACAAAAAGCGCAAAAAGGAACAAGAAGAGACAGGGGAGGAAAGAAGCATGCTCTGGCATCAAGGGGAGGTCCTCTCCCCCTTCTATAAAGTATTTCCCTCCCAACCAAAATATGATATTAAAAAGCTTTTGAATCATTTGAAGTCAATGATAATGATTACATTAATGAATCAATTCTAATGAAATTCAGCTTTTTCTCTTATCCAAAGTTTGGGTCCTAATTATGGGATGACCTGATGCAATCTTTTCCCCAAATAGCTCAACTTTGTCAGTATTTTCTCTTAAATCTTCATAATCCATTCTGGCAAGCATCAATGATGACACAGCTAATCAAAATATAAAAGAAAAGCAAAAAATTGTAAAAAAAAAACAAATGCCAATTAGTAGACACGCTTACTTCAGGGTCCTAGGCACTATCAGATCAGGGGAGGTGTAAAATACCATTAATACAGATAGGGAAATAATTAAAAGATATAATTGATTTAAATACTATAAGGCCTCTGGTCCAGATGACATTCATTCTAGGTTACTTGAGGAAGGTTTGGAAAGCATTGCAGTAGCTCTGGAGAAAATATATACTAGATAACTTTTTTTTTTGAGAAGTGCCAAATGATCAGAAAATAGCATATGCAATGTCCATTTTTAAGAAGGGAAGACCCAAATAACTTTGGGCCAGTATGTTTAACCTTGTCGTAAGTTTGTAAGCATGTGAACAATGATGCTTAGCATGGATTTAAAATGGGTAAATCAGTTTAACAAACTTACTGTTTATGTATTGTGTAACAAAACAATTGTATAAAAGAGAGAAAGTAATGTAATTTATTTAGAATTTAGCAAGGCCTTTGATAATATTCCATATAGGAGACTGGTTAATAAATTAAATATGCCTGGCATGTGTTGGAGAGTATTGAATTGGATAGTTAAATAGCTAAAAGATAGGAAGCAGAAGTGAAGTAAAGTCACAGTGGAGGGATATTGTCAGTGGAGTACCTCAGAGATCAGTTCTTGGTTCATTATTTTTTTGTAATCTATATAAATGACCTTGGCAAAGCAGTTAATAGCAATGTCAATTTTTGCAGATAAAACAAAATTGGTAGCTTCACTAAAAGAAGTTAAAAGTAACTTTAAAAATGCTAATTTATACACATGAGAAGAGATATTACAGAATTGAGCAATGAAATTGACGGACATTGGCTGAACTCAATTGAGACTGAAAAGGACTTTACAAGTAGCAATAGATGGGTCACTGAGGTTTTCTAAGTAGTGTATTGAAGAAAACATGAGGCAAATAGTATGGTGGGCTTAATTAAGATAAATATTGTAAATGAAAGGATGTTATCCTTAAACTTGTGTGGGAGAGATCAGGGACAAGGAGTAGGAACCCCACTCACATAGATGGGAGAGGAACATCTACAGAGCACTCCATGAAAAGGACACTCAAGCAAGCATGATAAGGCTATAAACTCTACTATTATTACTATTTATTACTAAGACATGGCAATCTTGAGTGATAAAGTTGGTGTGAAGAAAATATGAAATAATGTTTGCCATTATACAATAAATTCAGTGGGCAACTAAAAATAACAAAGATTACCTTTTCTTGGTGGAGATCTTGTTGCAAAAACTCACTGGTAGTGCTTGGTAGAGAGTTCTCAGATTTTGTACACAGTACATCAAAAGTAAAAGGAGAACTTATCTTTCTATGAAAGAATTCTTCACTAATTTCTTCCTTCAATGAAGTCTCTTCAAAGTCCTGCTTGAAGAAGTACAAAATTTAAATCCTTAAAGAGCATCCAGAAGTTGTGTTCTTTTCAAATTTATATTCATGTTTTTAATGGCTAACTTTGGAGATTTAGATATGTTCCCTTCCAGGTGAAAATAATGAGTGATGGATCAGATTGTTAAGATTAGTGTGTGCAACCAACAGAAGTGTTCATGCTGATAACAGCTAAATAGTAGCAAATGTGATGATGGGAGATTGACTAAGTAAGGAATGACAACCGCATCAAGGGGTAAAATAGATAAAAAGATCTAGCAGATGACCCCAGCTACTTATGTTCTTTCAGTCAGTATGATATTGCAAAGAAACAAGATAAATAGAATCCTTTTTCTACTCATCCCTGTGCAGGGATGAGGATCAAACCAAGTAAGTTGGGGCAGCAAGCACAGATTTGATATTAGTTAAAGCAATGCCTTAGACCACTGAGCCTCAAGTGGGGAGGAAAATTCTTACAAATAGAGAGGCTTTTAAGACTTGCTTCCCCAGGTTAATTGGAAGGACTATGGGAGAGAAATTAATGGGAACTCAATAAGCAAATAAGAAATAATTAAAGATGCGGTAAATATATACTATATACATCTCCTAAATATGATTTTTTTTTTATTAAAGAGCTCATCTGGCAACTAGGGCAAAAGCTACCATAATTAGCAGAAAGCCTAAAGCTAGGCTATGTTAAAAAACATAAAATAAAAACAGAAACAAAGGCAAGACAAGCAAAAAAAAATAACAATAAAACCAAAATCAAAACCAAAAAAGTAACAAGAATGAAACATACTCCAGCTTTAGGGGTATGCCAGGCTTCCCCCAGCAACAATAAGTCAAATGAAAGGGAGGCCAGCCTCTTCCAAAAAGTCATATAGTCTGTAAGTCTGTGTGCACAAAACAGTCCCGAGTGCAAGAGACAAAGAGTAGCGACTCTGGTAATCCCAGCAATGGGACACACATTCAACAAGAATGTGCGGAAAAGTCTGCGGAACAATGAGGTCATCACAATAAAGAGCAGGCAAGCGATCCATCAGATTGCAGCGCATCTCATGAGTGTTTTTAATTCCTAGACAACAGCAAAATACAAGACTAAGGAAAAGGTGAGAGTCCACCACTTCCAGGCGCACACCATTTAGAAACAAGTTTGGGTCAGGGTGGAGCCGTGGATGGCAGCAGAAGAGCACCACCGTAGTCTTGGCCAAGGAAAACCGAAGCTTGTGCGCTTCAGCATAGCGAGAGACGCGGTTGCGGAGACGCGCCTGTTGTAGTAGATGCTCCAGAGTTGGCATCTGGGCCTCGCCAAAAGAGATCAAAAGGTCGTCCATGTAGAGTGTAGCGAGAACATCTTCGGGCAGCACCGAAGTGATGCCGTTGATGCTCAGGGTATATAGTGTGACACTGACAATACTTACCTGTGGGACAGCCTCTTCCTGCTCCAGTGGGCTGGAAAGGGCTCCCCCTACCAGTATGTGGAATCGATGATCTCGCAGAAATTCAGATATAAAGATTGGGAGGCGTCCCATCACCCCAATCATGTAAAGAGTCTCCATATAGGCATAACGCTTCTGTTTGAGGGCCGTCTCACACTCGGCTGGGCCCCACAGAAATGGTGGGGATGCAAAACGGCACGACATTCTAGGAATAGTTGTTAGGCTCACAGCGATGAGGTTACCCCATCTACTGACCTAAAGCAGCCGTGACCAAGAAAATATTTGAATGGAAAAGTGATCACTACCATGGTCAATGACTACCCACCAACCAAAATCTGGCTGTGCAGAGATATATATTAAGACAGCAAAATGAAGTGGTTCTAGGACACTGAAGCGTTAACTCATCTCCAAATTTTAGGAAACCTATCAACAGCTCATTGTTCAGGTCAGCAAGGACCTGATCACTGGGATTGATTGAGCAGTCTCCCCAGAGGAAGCGTCTACCGGTCAGATCCCTGAGTAATAGAAAGGGCCTCAGCAACTGTGCCATGATGCAGCAGAAGTCCCATGCG
Organism: Ceratothoa steindachneri; assembly: GCA_963969495.1. Lineage (NCBI taxonomy): Eukaryota > Metazoa > Arthropoda > Malacostraca > Isopoda > Cymothoidae > Ceratothoa > Ceratothoa steindachneri. Next base: position 89,203,206 of record OZ018333.1, read on the forward strand.
TTGAAGTCGGTTGACAGTGGAATGTATGCAGAAATAACACTATACCACCTATCCAAGTGCAGCTGCAAAGCTACTGCCTGAAATGAGGTTCTAAAACAAAAAGAAGAATGAAGCCATCATGCTGGGGGGAAGATGGTGCATCCTCTGCCCGGCCTCCACCACGTGGTGATGGGAGTCGCAAAACCCTTATAGCCTAGGAGGGTAGGCAGGTGGCATGTGCCCAGCATAGTCTCCTGCAAAAAGATAGCTAAAGGCAAACGGGAGGAGATAAGCTTCAGCAGCTCGTCCAAGTTGGCACAGAGTCCGCATGAAATTTCATTGGACTATGCCCTCCAAGCCTAAGCTCGGAGGAGACGCGAGGGCCCTCCTTGAAAAGAAGACCGTCATGGGAATGTCAGTACACTTCTTCCTCCAGGCGCTGTTTGAAAGACAATGCAATGTGTCGCCTTCGCTATATCGGGGGAGGTAAGGCTCACCATGAGAATCAATTCCTCCCTCTGGCTCAAAACCTTAGGCAGACAGGGCAGCTGCGGTGGTAGGGGTCCCTTCTTTAAAGGAACCATCATCTTGGAGTCACACAGGCTAGCACTGGGTGTGGCTGTAGGATCTGAAGCTCATTTAGCGCTGTTCTCCTTTTGGGGAACAGCTTTAGGAAGACCAGAAGATGGCCTCACGACCCACTTCAGAGGTCATACAATCATGCTGGTGTAAGTGATGGTAGCCCTGGATTTACCAGATGTACCAGGGGAGCAGCATGGGTGGGTAGAACCCGCCGAAGGGTTCTAAATGGGTGCAGAAATTACCATGCTTATATGCTTGGAGCAAAGGGTGTCTTTCTTAAAATTAAGGCATTATTTTTTTTTTAAAGGGGCTATCTGGCGACTGCCCACTTAGGCATAAGTCGCCGTAAACAAACAGCCTAGTTCTAGACAACTTTAAGAATTTTTAACAGAAAACAACAATAAAAAGTAATAACAATTAGGAAGCAATAACAATAACAAAAACAACAACTAAACCTAGTTAAAAGCAAGGGAGGAGGCCGGCCTCCCCCAAGAAGTCAACAAGTCCACCAGTCAATGTGCACGCACTCGCCCCGAGTACAAAGGACAGGCGGTAGCGACCCCGCCTATCCCGGTACTGGGACATGTAACATGTGCGAAGATCACCCAGACTGGGACATTCGACAAGAATGTGCCGAACAGTCTGGGGGACGACGCAGGCGAGCGCTCAATCAAATAGCGATGCGTCACACGAGTGTGTCCGATTTGGAGACGACAGAAAGCGACCTGAAGCCGTCCCATCTTCTTTGCCAAGCAGTCCCAAGAGCTGCCCGTATTCCTGCCATGTAGTTGGTGTGAGAAAGAGCAAAACGCTGGTCCGGTCACAAAGGCCTCGCGGACTCTTTGGCGCCCTCATCAACGCGCTCATTCCCCGCAATTCCTACATGTCCAGGAACCCAGCAGAAGAAAATCTCGACATCTGCCCGGCTCGCCAAAACCGTGGCGTCACGGATATCGCGAACCAGGGGATGCGGAGATTCCAATGCCCCGAGAGCACTCAGGGCGCTTTGTGAGTCGCTATAGATCATAATCCGGTCTCCGAAACGGGCACGTCGCGTAATCTCCCGTACCGAGTGGTGTATTGCCACCAGCTCGGCCGTGAAGACAGACGCAGCGGCTGGCAGAGCCCCGCTGACTTAAAACAGAGGGGATGCGGCGTGGAAGCCAACCCTCTCTTGGGGCTTTGAGACATCCGTATACACTGGCACGGTTCCAGCGTGACACGAGGTGTGCTCCAGAAAGGTCGAACGCAATACTCCCGGCGCCGTACAAGCTTTGGGAGCAGAGGCGTGGCGACAAATAGCCAAATGTGGTACCCTCCAGGGTGGCGTCCTGGGCAGAACCAGGGGCACCACCGGCCCGAGAGCTATATCTACCTCTCGAAGGAGTTTCCTGGCCCTAAACCCAAAGAGCTTAGGGTATGACTGGCGTCTCTCGGCGGCATAGGCACCATAGAGATCAGCTGCGGATGCAGTGCGAGCTGTTCGCGAATGAGGGAGGCACCGGGCTCACGCGTACCGGCGAGTGATGCACTGCACGCGGCGCACAGCGAGTGGCATCTCGCCAGCATCGACCAACAGGCTCTCAATGTGGGAAGTGCGGAAGGCACGGGTCGCAAGGCGAAGGCCGGTGTAGTGGATCGAATCAACCTTCCGCAATAAACGCTCGGCTGCGGATGCATAAAACTCGCCTCCGTAGTCGAGCTTCGAACGAACAAAGGATCGAAAAAATAGTAGGGCAGTAGCCCTATCAGCGCCCCAAGCGCTGAACGTCACGGAACGGAGAATGTCCATGGAGCGGGTACAAGAGACCCTAAGGCTGCGAATATTAACCTCCCAGGTGAGGCGTCGGTCGAATACAAGACCAAGGAAACGGTGCAATTCCACCACATCCATGCGCACCTCATTAAGATACAATTCTTTCGGCAGCACCGAGATGATGCCGTTGATGCTCAATGAAAAGAGTGTGACACTGAGGACGCTACCCTGTGGGATAACCTCTTCCTGCTCCTTTGGACCGGAGAGGGCTCCCCCCACCCGTACGCGGATCGAAGATCTCGCAAAAATTCAGATATAAACATTGGGAGGCGTCCCCTCGCCCCCATCGTGTGGAGAGTCTCCATGCTACCGTATCGCCATGCGGTATCATAGGACTTCCCCAGATCGAAAAACACCGTGGCGTAGTGCTGTCTACGAAGGAAAGCCTCGCAGACGGCATTTTCCAGTCGGAGCAGAGCATCCGACGTGGAGTGGAACTTGCGGAAGACGCACTGTGCGGAAGACAGATGGCCTGCGCTGTCCAGGAAAAAGGCTAATCTAACATTTACCAATTTCTCCATCAACTTGCACACGCAAGAGGTTAGAGAGATTGGCCGGAAAACGGTCGGAGTAGAGTGATTTCTCCCCGGTTTGCGAAAGGCGAGCACAGTAGCGATTCTCCAGGAGTTTGGGAGAAGACCTTCCACCCAGATCCTGTTGAACAAATCTAACAGAAAGGCCATGCCTCGCTCACCTAAGTGTCGAAGCATGGCGTACGGGACATCGTAGGACCATGGGCGGTGTCCGCGCACTAAGCGAGAGCGGAATACCACTCACTCACTTTAAACTTGTCGTTGAAGGGTTCTCCGCCTCTGGAGGTAAAGTCCAGCCTGCGGCCTTCCGCGACATCACGACGTGCATTGAATGCTGGCGGAGCAGCATCACGGCTAGAGAATGCGGAAAAAGCGGTCGCTAAGGATTCCGCCACGAACGCGGTATCCGAGATTGCGGTCCCATTCTCCTGGAGGACGGGAGGAAGGTCCTGCGACAAATTGCCCCCGAATCCTTGACTCGCTTCCACACCTCAGCTAAAGGGGTCTTCCCGTTAAGTGAAGACACGTATGCCCGCCAAGAAGAGCGGCGGGCGTGCTTCGAAATATACCGGAACCTAGCCCTAGCCCGACGAAATTCAGCGACAGTGAAATCGTTCGGGCGGCGCTTATAGCGCATGTAGGCATAACGCTTCTGTTTCAGGCCAGTCTTACACTCGGCAGACCACCATGGGAGTGGTTGGCGTGCAAAACGGTCAGACGTCCGAGGAATAGTAGTCAGGCCCACGGCGATGAGGTTGCCGGAAAAGAACTCAACGGCCTCATCTACCGACCTAAAATCCTGAAATGCAGGCCACCGCGCCAAGCACCACCGAGGTGGTCTCTCAGGCGGCAGTTCCCCTGAAAATGATATTTGAATGGGAAAGTGATCACTACCATGAAGGTCATTGACCACCCCCCCCCCCAATCAAAATCAGGCTGTGCATCCGAAGAGCACAAAGATAGGTCAAGGCAAGAAAATGAAGCGGTTGTCGGACAGTGATGCGTAAACTCATCCACGTTTAGGACACCCATCTCAAGCTCTTTGATCAGATCAGCAAAGACTTGTCCCCTGGTATTTATGGAGTAATCTCCCCAGAGAGGATGCCTGCCGTTCAGATCTCCAAGCAAGAGATAGGGCTTCGGCAACCGTGCCACGACGCGGCAGAAGTCCCCCGCGTCGAAGTCAGCTGACGGTGGAATGTACCTAGAAATGATAGTATACCTCCTATCCAGGTGCAGCTGCACAGCCACTGCCTGAAAGGAGGTATCTAGAAAGAAAGAAAGAACGGAGACATCATGCCGTGTAAACCGCGCATCCCCCAACCCGGCCATCCCGCGGTGGTTGGGTCGCAAGACCCTTATACCCCGGGAGGGCAGGCAGGGGGCACGCGCCTAGCATGGTCTCCTGCAAAAAGATAGCTAACGGGAAATGGGACGAGACGAGCCTCCGCAGCTCCTTCCAGTTGGCCCGGAGTCCACGGCAATTCCATTGAAGGATTATGCCCTCCAGGCCTAGCGCGGAGGAGACGCGGGGGCCCGCCTCGAACTGAAGACCCTCACGGGAATGGCCGTACGCTTCCCGGGAGCTGTTGGCCGGACAAAGCGCTGAAGGCGCTGTCGCCTTCGAGGACTTATTGGGGGAGGTTGAGCTCGCCATGCGAGTCTTTTCCTCCCTCCGCCTCGAAACCTTAGGCGGGCGTTGGGGCTTCGGTAGAGGAGGGCCCTCTTTTCGAGGAACCACCGTCTCCGAGCCACTCGCTCCACCTCGGGGCGTGGGCGAAGGAGCTGTCCCTCCTTTCGGGGGACAGCTTTAGGAACCCCCGGAAGATGGCCTAGCGACCATCTTCAGGTGGGTTGCCTCCTGTGAGTCTAACGACTCGGTCGAGGCCGTTTCGCCTTACGGGAAACGGTCACGGTGGGGGAAGAGGGGGGAGCCCTGGTTTTAGCCGGGGCAGGGTATAAACCCTTTTTGCTGCCAGCTTTACCAGGGAAGCGCCCGGGATGGGTAGAGCCCACAGAAGGGCTCCGAATGGGCACGGAAACAACCGTGCTCGTTGGCCTGGATAGGCAGGAGCAGAGGGTGCCTTTCTAACTACTGAGGCATATGACGTCCCAGGCAGAGCCAGGCCCGCCAGGACCAAGTCCTTAGCCTCGCGAAATGCGAGTCTATCCTGGGCCTGAACAGCCAGGATTTCTTTCTTAAGGAGATATGCACCACATTGCTTGGAAGAAGCAGGGTGCGGCTCTCCGCAATTGAGACACTTGGCCACACACGATTTGGACTTATCGTGTGCGACCTAGGAGCAATTTACACAGACTTCGGGTGACCCCGACTTTGCACGTCTACATGAGCGATTCGTATGGCCGAAGTGGTGACAGTAATAGCACCGCCGCGGCAGTGGCACAAATGCCTTCACGCGGTAGCGGTACCAACCAGCACGCACCGACTCAGGGAGCTTGTCACCGTCGAACGTGACGAAGAGTGTAGGGGTGGGTCTCGAGGCCCCTCCCTGGTTTCTTATGACACGTTTGACCTTGATCGCCCCATGGTTGGCCAGCTCTAGGGTGATGTCCTCAATGGAGTAGTTAACGAGTTCCCTCGCATAAACTACTCCTTTCACAAAGTTCATGGTAGAGTGCGGCGTCACACTCACCAGGGTGCCATGGAGTATCCGAAAAGCACTTATCTTGGCCGCCTCGGCGGGATTCGCCGCATTCGCCAGAAGGCTCCCGTCCGAGAAACGGGTTACCTTCGGCTCTCTACCAATTTCACTAGCTTATCCTCTCCTCTGATGGATCATGTTGCGAAAAACGAGGACGCGTTTGAAGCCAGCGGGCTCGAAAACGCCAGGTAACTTCTGAATGACGGGCCCCAATGTCATCGAGGCTCCGCCCTGTGCACTCTTGGTATTAGTCTTAGTCAGGGGCTCCGCAACCGGGGGGGCAGAGGGGGCGGATGTGCCGATCATAGCTTGGTTGCTTGCCAGAGTGGCAGCAGACACATCCGTCCCCGCAGCCCCTGCGGATGGAGAGGAGCCCCGAGTCTTTGTAGTCTTTTTCTTTCTTGGAGAGGAGGGCGGGGAATGAACCCGCTTCTCACCTCCGCCGGCAGAAGCCCCCATGCCAGATGGGCCGGCCTCGGCCAGGTCCCTCTCCGAAATGGAGAAGGTCCTGGTAGTCGTAGGGGCACCTGTCGGAGGAGATCCCTCTCCTCCTTATGCTGCCTCGGAGCCCTCAGCCGTTTGAGGAGGACCCTGCATAGGGGCGGATTCGGATTCGGTGCTTGGCGCCGAGCCCGGATTCCCCCCCATGGAAGGCCCTACCGTCTGAGGCTGGGTCTCTTCAGGGCCTTAGTCTATCACAGGAGGGGCCTCCAGTTGGCCATCCCCTCCCAGGACATCGCAGGTCCCCTTGGCAGCATCAAGAGTCTTTTGTCGGGAGGCACAGGACTTAACCCCGGCAAGGTTTAATATTCTTGCCAGCAGGTCTTTTGAGGGAAGCGGCCGAAGGGGCCTGGCTTACCTCTCCCCCCTAAGAGGGTTTGCCCTACCGAGCCGCTCCGATGGGGAGCGACCGGTTAAGGGCTGCCTGCTGGCTTTCTTGGCAGTCCCCTTGGAAAGAAAAGAGGGGACTGCCGCTAGAAAAAAGGAGGTGCCCGAAAGCACCTCCAGAGAAGGGGGTGAGGGGGATTCCCCTGCACCCGTAGGTGAAGGATAGGAGTAAGCCTCCTCTCCTGTTAGAGAAATATGGAGGGTCCCCTGCGCAAGCACAGGGAAGGGGAACTTCATTTTTTTGCTGGAGCTGCCCGAGGGCGGCTCCGTCGAAGTTTCTGGGGAAGTTAGGGGTTGAGTTTTTTTTTTTATCTTCATCATTGGGCTCGGTGACCCTCTTTTTTTACACGGAATGCAATCGCGCACACCTCTCGCAGTAGCCCACACTGTGAGAGGTGCTTACAAGCCCAGCAGAGCCAGGCACCACCATTTGGGACCACCCCTCCCGCCTGGTGGCCTGGCAATCCATCGGCATAACGGCTCCACCTTAGACACGAGTAAAATATATAGATGGTGAAGAGGAGAGGAAAAGGGCCGTGAGGAAGGTATGGGTGGGGATGAAGCAGGTTGTTAAAAACAAGCCACCCAAGACCAGATTTTTTTTTTTTTTTTAATTAAGGGGCTATCTGGCGACTTCCCCAGACCGGAGCTCTGGGGTTAGGGAACATTGTCCCCCACCCCCTTAGCCCCGATGAGGGACGGTTGGCTGAGGGGAAGGTCAGCATCTACCCTGTGAAATTAGAGGGTGACCAGAGAAAGTTGTGGGAGAGGTTGTATGAAAAGCGAGAAAACAAGTGTTTTGAGGAAGAAGAAGAGGCTAAGCTTGGGTCGGAAGGGGTGCTGAGACCCGTCAGCACGGCGGCCAGGATGGCAAATCGCCGCGCCCCTTCAGGTTCTACGAAGGAAAGCCTCGCAGACGGCATTCTCCAGTCGAAGAAGAACATCCGACATGGAGTCAAACTTGTAGAAGCCGACCTGTCAGAAGACAGATGGCCTCCGCTCTCCAGGAAAAAGGCTAATCTAACATTTACCAATTTCTCCATCAACTTGCACACGCAAGAGGTTAGAGAGATTGGGTGGAAACCGGTCAGAGTAGAGTGATCTCTCCCCAGTTGGCAAAAAGGCAAGCACAGTAGCGATTCGCCAGGAGGCTGGGAGAAGACCCTCCACCCAGATCCTGTTGAACAAATCTAACAGAAAGGCGATGCCTAGCTCACCCAGGTGTCGAAGCATAGCGTACGGAACATCGTCCGGACTATGGGCGGTGTCCGCGCACGAAGCGAAAGCGGAGCGCAACTCACTCACAGTAAACTTGTCGTTGAAGGGTTCTCCGCCTCTGGAGGTAAAGTCCAGCCGGCAGTCGCTAAGGATTCCGCCACGGACGCGGGGTCCGAGATTGCGGTCCCATTCTCCTGGAGGACGGGAGGAAGGTCCTGCGACAACTTGCCCCGAATCCTTCCACACCTCTGCTAAAGGGGTCTTCCCGTTAAGTGAAGACACGTATGCCCGCCAAGAAGAGCGGCGGGCGTGCTTCGAAATATACCGGAACCTAGCCCTAGCCCGACGAAATTCAGCGACAGTGAAATCGTTCGGGCGGCGCTTATAGCGCATGTAGGCAAAACGCTTCTGTTTGAGGGCCGTCTCACACTCGGACGACCACCATGGGAGTGGTCGGCGTGCAAAACGGCCAGACGTCCTAGGAATAGTAAGTCAGGCCCACGGCGATGAGGTTGCCGGAGAAGAACTCAACGGCCTCATCTACCGACCTAAACTCCTCGACTGAGATAGAGAATTCAGTCATTTCCTGAAATGCAGGCCACCGCGCCCGCGCAAAGCACCACCGAAGTTGGCTCTCAGGCGGCAGTTGCCCTGAAAATGGTATTTGAATGGGAAAGTGATCACTACCATGGAGGTCATCGACCACCCCCCGAATCAAAATCAGGCTGTGCATCAGAAGAACACAAAGATAGATCAAGGCAAGAAAATGAAGCGGTTGTCGGACAGTGATGCGTAAACTCATCCACGTTTGTGACACCCATCTTAAGCTCTTCGATCAGATCGGCAAGGACTTGTCCCTTGGGATTTATTGAGTAATCTCCCCAGAGAGGATGCCTGCCGTTCAGATCTCCAAGCAAGAGAAAGGGCCTCGGCAACCGTGCTACGACGCGGCGGAAGTCCCCCGCGTCGAAGTCAGCTGACGGTGGAATGTACGCAGAAATGATAGTATACTTCTTATCCAGGTGCAGCTGCACAGCCACTGCCTGAAAGGAGGTATCTAAAGAGAAAGGAAGAACGGAGACATCATGACGGGTGTAAACCGCGAATCCCCCAGCCCAGCCATCCCGCGGTGGTGGGGTCGCAAGACCCATATACCCGGGGAGGGCGGGCAGGGGGCAAGCGCCTAACATGGTCTCCTGCAAAAAGATAGCTAACGGGGAACGGGACGAGACGAGCCTCCGCAGTTCTTCCCAGTTGGCCCGGAGTCCACGGCAATTCCATTGAAGGAATATGCCCTCCAGGCCTAGCTCGGAGTATTTTTTTTTTAATTAAAGGGCTATCTGGCGACTGCCGACTTAGGCATAAGTCGCCGTAAACACACAGCCTAGTTCTAGGCTACATTAAAAAATTGAACAGGAAACAACAATAACAATAACAAAGCAATAACAAAAAAAATACCAAAACAAACAACAATTGAACCTGGTTAAATGAAAGGGAGAAGGCCGGCCTCCCCCAAAGAGGCAACAAGTCTACCAGTCAAAGTGCACGCACTCGTCCCGAGTACAAGGGACAGGCGGTAGCGACCCCACCCATCCCGGTACCGGAACAGGTGTCGTGCGCGAAGATCACCCAGACTGTCACATTCGACAAGAATGTGCCGAACAGTCTGGGGGACGACGCAGTCGTTGCAATAGGGTGCAGGCAAGCGCTCTATCAAATAGCGATGCGTCACACGAGTGTGCCCGATTCGAAGACGACAGAAAGCAACCTGAAGCCGCCGCAGGATTGGGGGATAGGTCCATGGGAACAGTCGCGGCGCAATGGCACGCAACTTTAAGTTCCCTTCGACCGTCTCCCATCTTCTTTGCCAAGCAGTCCGAAGAGATGACCGTATTCCTGCCATGTAGTCGGTGTGATGAAGAGCGAAACGCTGGTCGGGTCAAAGAGTCCTCGCGGACTCTTTGGCGCCCTCATCGGCGCGCTCATTCCCCGCAATTCCTACATGTCCAGGAACCCAGCAGAAGATAATCTCGACATCTGCCCGGCTCGCTAAAACCGTGGCGTCACGGATTTCGCGAACCAGAGGATGCGGAGATTCCAATGCCCCAAGAGCACTCAGAGCGCTTTGTGAGTCGCTATAGATCACAATCCCGTCTCTGAACAGGGCACGTCGCGTAATCTCGCGTACCGAGTGGTGTATTGCTACCAGCTCGGCCGTGAAGACAGACGCAGCGCATGGTAGAGCCCCGCTGACTTCAAACAGAGGGGATATGGCGTGAAAGCCGACCCCCTCGGTGGAGTTGGAGCCATCCGTATACACTGGCACGGTACCAGCGTGACACGATGTGTGCTCCAAAAAGGTCGAACGCAATACTCCCGGCGCCGTACAAGCTTTGGGAGCAGAGGCGTGGCGACAAATAGCCAAATGTGGTAACCTCCAGGGTGGCGTCCTGGACAGAACCAGGGGCGCCACCGGCCCGAGAGCAATATCTAGCTCTCGAAGGAGTTTCCTGGCCCTAAACCCAGAGGGCTTAGGGTATGACTTGCGTCTCTCGGCAGCATAGGCACCATCAAGATCAGCTGCGGATGCAGTGAGAGCTGTTGGCTACTAAGGGAGGCGCCGGGCTCGCGCGTACAGGCGAGTGATGCACTGCACACGGCGCACAGCGAGTGGCATCTCCCCAGCATTGACCAACAAGCTCTCAATGTGGGAAGTGCGGAAGGCACCGGTCGCAAGGCAAAGGCCGGTGTGGTGGATCGAATCCACCTTCCGCAATAAACGATCGGCTGCGGATGCATAAAACTCGCATCCGTAGTCGAGCCACGAACGAACAAAGGATCGATTAAAAAGTAGGGCAGTAGCCCTATCAGCGCCCCAAGCGATGAACGTCACGGAACGGAGAATATCCATGGCGAGGGTACAAGAGACCCTAAAACTGCGAATATGAGCCTCCCAGGTGGAGCGTCGGTCGAATACAAGACCAAGGAAACGGGGCGATTCAACCACATCCAGGCGCACCCCATTAAGAAACAAATCTAGGTCGGGGTAGAGCCGTGGATGGCGGCAGAAGTGCACTACCTTAGTCTTTGCCTAAGAAAACCGAAACCTGTGCGCTTCGGCATAGCGAGAGACGCGAGTCAATGCCTGTTGGAGTCGACGCTCCAGAGTTGGCATCTGGGCCGCGCCAAAGGAGATCGAAAGGTCATCCACGTAGAGCGTAACGAGAACATCTTCTGGCAGCACCAAGGTGATGCCGTTGATGCTCAGGGCAAAGAGTGTGACACTGAGGACACTACCCTGCGGGACACCCTCTTCCTGCTCCTTTGGGCCGGAGAGGGCTCCCCCCACCCGTAAGCGGATCGAAGATCTCGCAAAAATTCAGATATAAACATTGAGAGGCGTCCCCTCGACTACATCGTGTGGAGAGTCTCCATGATACCGTATCACCATGCGGTATCATAAGCCTTCTCCAGATCAAAAGACAACGTGGCGTAGTGCTGTCTACGAAGGAAAGCCTCGCAGACGGATTTTTCCAGTCGGAGCAGAGCATCCGACGTGGAGTGGAACTTACGGAAGCCGCACTGTGCAAAAGACAGATGGCCTCCTCTGTCCAGGAAATAGGCTAATCTAACATTTACCAATATCTCAATCAACTTGCACACGCAAGAGGTTAGAGAGATTGGGCGGAAACCGGTCGGAGTAGAGTGATCTCTCCCCGGCTTGCGAAAGGCGAGCACAGTAGCGATTCGCCAGGAGTCTAAGAGAAGACCTTCCACCCAGATCCTGTTGAACAAATCTAACAGAAAGCCCATGGTTCGCTCACCCAGGTGTCGAAGCATGGCGTACGGAACATCGTCCGGACCATGGGCGGTGTCCGCGCACGAAGCTAGAGCGGAACGCAACTCACTCACAGTAAACTTGTCGTTGAAGGGTTCTCCGCCTCTGGAGGTAAAGTCCAGCCGGCGGCCTTCCGCGACATCACGACGTGCATTGAATGCTGGCGGAGCAGCATCACGGCTAGAGAATGCGGAAAAAGCGGTCGCTAAGGATTCCGCCACGAACGCGGGATCCGAGATTGCGGTCCCATTCTCCTGGAGGACGGGAGGAAGGTCCTGCGACAACTTGCCCCCGAATCCTTTTGACTCGCTTCCACACCTCAGCTAAAGGGGTCTTCCCGTTAAGTGAAGACACGTATGCCCGCCAAAAAGAGCGGCGGGCGTGCTTCGAAATATACCGGAACCTAGCCCTAGCCCGACGAAATTCATCGACAGTAAAATCGTTCGGGCAGCGCTTATAGCGCATGTAGGCATAACGCTTCTGTTTGGGGACTGTCTAACACTCGGTCGAACACCATAGGAGTGGTCAGCGTGCAAAACGGCAAGACGCCCTAGGAATAGTAAGTCAGGCCCACGGCGATGAGGTTGCCGGAGAAGAACTCAACGGCCTCATCTACCGACCTAAACTCCTCGACTGAAATAGAGAATTCAGTCATTTCCTGAAATGCAGGCCAGCGCGCCCGCGCCAAGCACCACCGAGGTGGTCTCTCAGACGGCAGTTGCCATGAAAATGATATTTGAATGGGAAAGTGATCACTACCATGGAGGTCATCGACCACCTCCCAATCAAAATCAGGCTGTGCATACGAAGAGCACAAAGATAGGTCAAGGCAAGAAAATGAAGCGGTTCTCAGGCAGTGATGCGTAAACTCATCCACGTTTAGGACACCCATCTCAAGCTCTTTGATCAGATCGGCAAGGACTTGTCCCCTGGGATTTATTGAGTAATCTCCCCAGAGAGGATGCCTGCCGTTCAGATCTCCAAGCAAGAGATAGGGCCTCGGCAACCGTGCCACGACGCAGGGGAAGTCACCCGCGTCTAAGTCAGCTGAGGGTGAAATGTACGCAGAAATCAGAGTATACCTCCTATCCAGGTGAGCTGCACAGTCACTGCTTGAAAGGAGGTATCTAAAGAGAAAGGAAGAACGGAGACATCATGACGGGTGTAAACCGCGCATCCCCCAGCCCAGCCATCCCGCGGTGGTGGGGTTGCAAGACCCTTATACCCTGGAAGGGCGAGCAGGGGGCACGCGCCTAGCATGGTCTCCTGCAAAACGATAGCTAACGGGGAACGGGATGAGACGAGCCTCCGAAGCTCCTCCCAGTTGGCCCGGAGTCCAGGTCAATTCCATTGAAGGAATATGCCCTCCAGGCCTAGCTCGGAGGAGACGCGGGGGCCCTCCTCGAACTGAAGACCCTCACGGGAATGGCCGTACGCTTCCCGGGGGCAGAACCCGGGGCGATGTTGGCCGGACAGAGCGCTGAGGGCGCTGTCGCCTTCGAGGACTTATTGGGGGAGGTTGGGCTCGCCATGCGAGTCTTTTCCTCCCTCCGCCTCGAAACCTTAGGCGGGCGTTGCGGCTTCGGAGGCGGGGGGCCCTCTTTTCGAGGAACCACCATCTCCGAGCCACTCGCTCCACCTCGGGGCGTGGGCGAAGGGGCCGAAGCTCCTTTGTTGATGTCCTTCTTTCGGGAAACAGCTTTAGGAACCCCGGAAGATGGCCTATCGACCATCTTCAGGTGTGTTGCCTCCTGTGAGTCTAACCACTCGGTGGAGGCGCGTGGCCATTTCGCCTTACGGGTAACGGTGGGGGAAGAGGGGGGAGCTCTGGTTTTAGCCGGGGCAGGGTATGAACCCTTTTTGCCGCCAGCTTTACTAGGGGAGCGCCCGGGTTGGGTAGAGCCCGCAGAAGGGCTCCGAATGGACGCGGAAACAACCGTGCTCTTTGGCCTGGATGGGCCAGGAGCAGAGGGTGCCTTTCTAACTATTGAGGCATATGACATCCCAGGCAAAGCCGGGCGCGCCAGAACCAAGTCCTTAGCCTCGCGGAATGAGAGTCGAGCCTTGGCCTGAACAGCCAGGATTTCTTTCTCAAGGAGATATGCACCACATTGCTTCGAATAAGCGGGGGGCGGCTCTGCGCAAAGAATACACTTGGCCACACACAAATTGGACTTATTGTGTGCGGCTGTGGAGTAATTTACACAAACTTCGGGTGACCCCAACTTTGCACATCTACAAGAACGATTTGTATGGCCGAAGCGGTGAACGTAATAGCACCGCCGCGGCAGTGGCATGAATGCCTTCACGCGGTAGCGGTACCAACCGGCATGCACCGACACACGAAGCTTGTCACAGTCAAACGTGACGAAGAGTGTAGGGGTGGGTCTCGAGACCCCTCCCTGTTTTCTCATCACACTTTCGACCTTGACTGCACCATGGTCGGCCAGGTCTAAAGTGATGTCCTGTATGTAGTAGTCAACGAGTTCCCTCGCATAAACTACTCCTTTCACAAAGTTCATGGTAGAGTGCGGCGTCACACTCACCGGGGTGCCATGAAGTGTCCGAAGAGCACTTATCTTGGACGCCTCGGCGGGATTCGCCGCATTCGCCAGAAGGCTCCCGTCCGAGAAACGGGTCACCTTCGGCTATCTACCAATTACACTAGCTAATCCTCTCCTCTGATAGATCATGTTGCCCTTGGCCAACATGCTGCCATCAGTGGAGCGAATGACGACTAAGCGTTTGAAGCCAGCGGGCTTGAAAACGCCAGGTACCCTCTGAATCAGGGGCCCCGATGTAATCGAGGCTCCGCCCAGTGTGCTTTTGGTCTTAGTCAGGGGGCTGCAACCGGGGGGGCAGAGGGGCCAGATATGCCGATCTTGGCTTGGTTGCTTGCCAGAGTGGCCTCAGGCCCATCCGTCCTCGCAGCCCCCGCGGATGGAGAGGAGCCCCGAGTCTTCTTTGTCTTTTTAGTCTTAGTCTTTTTCTTTTTTGGTGAGGTGGGCGGGAAATGAACCCGCTTCTCACCTCCGCCGGCAGAAGCCCCTCGGCCAGATGGACCGGCCTCAGCCAGGTCCTTCTCCGAAATGGAGAAGGTCCTGGTGGTCGCAGGGGCACCGGTGGGAGGAGATCCCTCCCCTCCTTGTACTGCCTCAAAAACCCTAACCGTTTGAGGTGGACCTTGCATAGGGGCGGATTTGAGTTCGGTGTTTGGCGCCAAGCCCGGATTCCTCCCCATGGAAGGCCCTACCCTCTGAGGCTGGGTTTCCTCAAGGACCATGTCTATCACTGGAGGGGCATCCAGTTGGCCATCCCCTCCCAGAACATCGCAGGTCCCCTTGGCAGTGTCGCCAGTCTTGTGTGAGGAGGCACAGGCCTTAACCCCGGCAAGGTTTAAAATTCTTGCCAGCAGGTCTTTTGAGGGAAGCGACCGAAGGGGCCTGGCTTCCCTCTCCCCCCTAAGGGGGTTTGCCCTACTGAGCCGCTGAAACGAGGGGCGGTCGCCAATGGGCTGCCTGCTGGCTTTCTTGGCAGTCCCCTTAGAAAGAAAAGGAGGGACTGCCGCTGGAAATAGGGAGGTGCCCAGAAGCACCTCCAGAGAAGGGGGTGACGGGGAGTCCCCTTCACCCGTAGGCGTAGGAGAGGAGTAAGCCTCCTCTCCGGTTAAAGAAATATGGAGGGGCCCCTGCGCAAGCACAGAAGGGGGGCGACCTCCATTTTTTCGGTGGAGCTGCCCGAGGGCGGCTCCCTCGGTGTACAATGGGGAATGGGAAGAGATTTGTTTGTTTTTTTTTATATTCATCATTGGGCATGGTTACCCTCTTTTTTACACGGGATGCAATCGCGCATCACCTCTCGCAGTAGCCCACACTGCAAGAGATGCTTGCAGGCCCGGAAGAGCCAGGCGCCGCCATTTGGGACCACCCGTCCCACCTGATGGCCTGGCAGACCATCGGCATGGCGGCTCCACCTTAGATACGGCGTAAAATTAAGGATAGACAGTGAATTGAGGATGAAAGGGATATGAGGAAGGTATGGGTGGGGATGAAGCAGGTTGTTATAAAAACCCCATCCCGAACCGGAGCTCAGGGGTTAGGGAACATTAAACCTCCCCCTTCAGCCCCGATCCGGGACGGTTAGCTTGAGAAGAAGGTCAGCATCTACCCTGTGAAATTAGAGGCTGACCAGAGAAAGTTGTGGGAGAGGTTGTATGAAAAGTGAGGAAACAAGTGTTTTGAAGGAAGGAGAAGAGGCTAAGCTGGGGTCAGACGGGGCGCTGAGTCCCGTCAGCATGGCGGCCAGGATGGCAAATCGCCGCGCCCCTTACAGGGCCATGATCCAGGATGGCTGGGTAAGAGGAAGCTGGTCAGTGTCTACCCTGTGAAATTAAAGGCTGATCAGAGAAAGTTGTAGACAAAGTGAACAAGCATGGTATGAAGACAGGGTGTCAGAAAGGAGAAGAGGCTAAGCTGGGGCCAGACGATGCACTGAGTCCTGTCAGCACTGGGGCCAGGAAAGCAAATCTCTGTGCCCCTTACAAGATAAATGTGAGAGAATGATGAATTAGAATGAGTAATACCATAAGTAAATAGATAAATGATTTTTTTTCTATTACAAAAAATTGATGCAGGGGTAATGATGGAACCAAGAACACTGGGAAGTAAGCACCACTTTAATCTCAATTAAAGCAGTGAATTAGACCACTTGGCTAGCATCTGAAAAAAAATTCTCACAAAGTGGCTTACAAAAAAGGAGTATAAAATTTATCCCCAACTTACTTCTCCTTAACCTACAATAGTTTGTATAGAGATTAAGCTCCCATATGAACATTGCTAAATATTATAACAAACAACTCATTGTAATTACCCCTTTGATTTGGCACCCTTTTAACAGCAATTCATTAGATCCATCAACAACTGCTCCTTCTTGACCTGTGACCAATTTTACTTCATTTCCATGATCTGAATCAGACAACTCTTCCTTCATTTCCTTGATGGGGATTTCATTGTAAATATCCTAATATAAAAGAATAGGTAATTTACATTCTGTAATTCTACATAAGTAATTATTTACTTAAGTAATTATTTATTTTAGTATATTAACTAAAATGCATATAAAATAATAAGTTGAATTCTAATATAAGAAAATCATGAAATGCTTACATTTTTATCATCTAGATGAAAATTAAGTGTATAATCAATATCTTCCTTTTTAATTTCTTCCATTTTTGTAACATCTGAAGAAATCCTATAACAAATAAAAGCAAAATTGCTTCAATCTCATCAAAAATTCAATTCATTGCCTCATTAGTTATTTAAGATGTCTGAATTTTGGGAGCATGGTTGAGTGGCTGGAGCTTAAGTTGTGCTAAAAGTGCTCTCTCTGACACGTGTGGTAATTTCTCTAAGTGGTGGCTCATTTAGTCTCATATGGTGAGAGGTTATTTAAGTGTCTGTGAGTAGAGGGTAGAGTGGATGTGTTTTAATAAGTTGTGAATTGGAGAGGGAAAGGCAAAGCCATTATGATGCTACTGGTAGGACTGGGCTTGTGATTAATTTTCAGGATGGGTGGTGGTAGTATAATTGTAAGGTGATGGTTGGGATGATATTGATTTAGAGTCATTCCATATTAAAATTAATGAATGTTTATTGATATGAATTAATAAATGAATAGTACCTATGAGCTTAAGTGGTTCTGGAGATGTGGAGCCATTAACTTTTCAAATAGGAAAATAGGAGGTAATCAACTTTAAATGTCACATCTCAGTTTTAATATTTATAAAACTCATTCTTAAACTTTTAATGTGAAACATAAAGAAACAATTTACAGTAACCTTCACTTTTTATCAGGGTTGGCAAAAAACCCATTTTTAAAATAACAATAAAAACAGCCCACCAGATTTTATTGGGGAAAACATGGGGTTTTGGGTGAAAATATAGGGTTTAGGGAAGAAAATGCACATTTTCTACAATTTACTAATTTCATATATTTTTTTTGTATTACATTACTGATTCTTTACCTTTTCTATTTAACCCTTAAAGCGCGGGGCTAATTTGCTCAAAATTGCCTTGGGCAAAATTACAAATGGTATACTTTATCAAAAAATAATTAAAATAAAATATTTAAATTCTTTCTTATAAATCAAATAATATATCCCTTTAATTTAAAAGAATTGTTATATTGATATAATTAAAAAAATATTAATAACCTTCTACCTATTTATAATTATGATTGATAATTCTCAGTTCTTCTACAAATTTTCATTGAAACCCATGGTTTGTTTAAGCTTTTTAAATCAGTTATGCTTTAAAACCCATTTCTAATTATAGAAAACAGTAGTGCTATTCATGGGAGACTATTTTATATCTTAACTCTTATGAAAATTTTGCTCAGGGCCTATTCTTGATCTAATAAAACTGTATTTTCCAGACAAAATAGGCTTGCTTGTTTGTGTGCCTTCAATAACATACTAACTTAAGGCATTTACTTGTTTTAAATAGATAATAAATGAAAACATTAAGTGAATTTAACCAAAAAGAAGGGAAGAGTCATCCAAACAGTGTGTTTATACAGCTCTGAGTAATAAATCAGCCTCTTTTTAGGGCCATGATGTTGTGAGGCCTAGAACCAAATCAAGTTACGCTCATTCATCAATCTTGGTTTACAAACAAAGAAGGACTGACCTAAGCGATTTATGTATTTTTATTAGATGATTACTCACTAACATAAGAGTTTGACAAAAAAAAGAGAATAATTATTATAATCAAAGCGAATACCAGTCTAAAAATGAAAGGTCACAAAAGGCCCTTGGGTGATTAGGTAGCACTATATTATGTCATATAAAGGCCCTCGGGCGTCTAATGGCTTAAACCTAGTAATATTTCTATGTCCTCAGTTTAATTTGCATTTCAGCTTGCTTATTATAATCCTTGGAAAATAAATAAAAAAAATAGGAAAATGAGAAAAAACAGGATGATTGGCATACATGTTGAAACTTGTAACATAGTGTATATAAGTACTGCATTGAGAGAAGAGCATTTAGTTTACTTTGTGGCACTGTAGGATCAAGCTAATTCTAAAGCACAGTGAGTCCATCATGACAAGCAAAAGAAGAAACAAAGGAACTGCATTAAAGGAATTTGAGGAAACAACAGATGATAAAGGAAATAAAAAACAAAAGTGTGTACATTGTGACGGGAAAATCGGTTAAAAAATTGAGAGACTTGGAGAACACCTGAAACAGTATACTGAATATGCAAAAAACGTGAACTCAAAGTCAGACCCTGCTGATTTACCAACTGAAATAATTAATCTAGCAGAAACATCTACAGTTGGTCCAACTTCATTACCTTTTAAAAGAAGTGCAAGGTCAATGTCAAATACTTCTACAAACTCAATTGACAGTCACAGTGAGGTGTCTTCTTGCTCTATGGTCCAAAGGATTGACAAATTTGATCACAAAACAACAGAAGCAGAAAATAAATCTGTAGATCTACAGTTTGTTAAAACATTTTATGTAAACAATATTTCTTTCAATGTGGCTGATAATTATCATATGAAAAAACTGATAACAATACTCAGGAGGTTCATACAAACCCCCTAACAGACATGATCTTGGTGGATATTTGCTCAACGAAGTGAATGAGGAGTATGAGAAAGTATTAGCAACTGAATTAGAAGGGAAGAATGTGACGCTTATTCAAGATGGTTGGTCAAATGTACATAATCACCCAATCATTGCAACATGTCTTTACACCAGTACTAAAGCTTTCTTCATACGCTTAGTGGACACAGGTTCTGAAAAGAAGACCACTGAGTATTGCAGTACCATTGCCAAAAAAGAGATTGATTTTTGCGAGGAAACCTATAAATGTGGAATTACT
Organism: Ceratothoa steindachneri; assembly: GCA_963969495.1. Lineage (NCBI taxonomy): Eukaryota > Metazoa > Arthropoda > Malacostraca > Isopoda > Cymothoidae > Ceratothoa > Ceratothoa steindachneri. The sequence goes on from OZ018333.1 coordinate 89,222,609, forward strand.
TACTATTCAGCAATACTTCTTTATAGAAGTATTTAAAAGATTGTGATGGTTAGGCTGCATTTTCATCAAATGCATTGTATCGCTCGAGTCAAATCAAGTTAGTGCCCTGCCAAGTTACAAGGCATCATGCTGTCTGGCGGAGCATTGAGAGAATCTCTTTAGATTAGCAGAAAAAAAACCATGGTTGGTGGTGGTAACAAATAAATTCTATATTTCCTAACAATTTTGATTTATTCCACAATGCCGCTGCATTTGCAACACATTTCCTTAAACAAATTGGTATGTTTACTACTGCCACTTGCAACATGTTCATTGGAATGAATGCCACTTTATTTCAATAAAAATGGTTATAAAAAAAATATTTATTTATTACTGTAACATCTTTTTTCTGCTAAACTAACAGATTCTCATGGCACAATTCAATCTACCAATGCCATGCTGAGTTTATATGTATGTATAACTACAGTATTCAATGTACCAATGTCAAGTTTATTTGTCTGTAGGACTTACAGTATTCCATGAAGCTAGTTTTGTATAATTAATTACAATACTTTTGAATATAAAATCATAAATACTGGATTTTCTTTTATTCCTGATATTTTATAATGTATGTACATACTGCATACTATACAGTACAGTAATACCCTGTTGCAGTCAGAAACCTGGGACTTCAGTTTACTTATGTATCAAACTAAAATATACATATTAGTGCAATAATAATTGATTATAGAAGCAGAAAACAGCTAAAAAAGGTGAAAGACACGCCCAAGTTTTTTAGATGAAAAAACAGGGCCAGGCGGGTATGCGGGTAGCTCCTTGGGTATCTACCGTGCCAACCCTTCTTTTTATACATATCAATTTGACAATATTTTTCATTTTTGGTTTTCAACCAAAAAATATCTCCTGGTGATCACAAATTTGTGCATTTTACATGGCCGATTCAATTGGCATCAGTCTTATGAAACGTATAGTTTTGCCTGATGTAGTATCAGAAAATCGCTGTTCTTTTTGTTACTTTTGTAATATGTTAAATTTAGTGTTTTTATAGCAATAATTTTAATGGCCATGCATCACCAAAAGAACACAAGATCAACTATTGAATTAAAAAAAAGTATAGCAAAGAATGAACAAGCCAATGATTGACTGATGTTGCAAATAAATATGCTAAGGTCATAACAGCCTTTAACAGCAAAGTAAGAAATAAATAGAGTATTAAAGCAATATTATTAGAGGATTGAATAATATAGACTCATAATTTATTGGAAGGATTTTTCAGGAATTAGAATCTAGAAGTACTGTAATATTGAATAACATTAGAACTTTTATTTGCACTAAAATTTTCATATATAATTTTTATTAAGTGTGAGGGTAACTATTTAGTCCCCAGAACAAATTATTCTTAATTAGGGCTCTTGTATTTAAATGGAAAATAATATGTTGGTTTTGTCATTCCTAGCTTTTGACCTACTCCCAATAACCAAATAATGGCAAGAACGATGGGTCCAATTTATATAGTATATTAAAGACTAAACTTTACTATATACACTTTATTTTTAGCTTTAAGGTGAAAGTAATTGTCTTCACACCCATCCTCCGGGAGGTGTTGTTGTCTTTAAGCACCTCATCTGTCCCAACAACAGTTCTAAAATGTTGTAAAAACTTATATAAACTTAATACACAAAAATTTGGAGGCTTGTGACCACTGAAAAGGGAGGGGTTGTTGGCCATATCCTGTGTCCAGCCAACCCGGCCTATCCTATTTGGGGTTTTCAAGCTTTTAGTGGCCACTCTTTGAGTGGCAATGTTTGCGACATGTGCAGTCACTAGAAATTGTCTAGTGCACCACTCTCCAAACAAAGGCCACATCTCCCAACTGAGCCAGAGATGCAAGCCAAAAGGATAGAATTCCTTAACAAGAGAGATACTAATTCTTGACAGGATAGCCAAGACTTTTAGATGGCCTGGTAATCAACAAGGTGGAAAAGCTTGCACACCATAGAAGGGCTGCAGGGAGGTGGTCAGCCCATAACATGAAGATTGGTTATTGGGAATAATAATAATAATAATAATAATGCACTCTTCAGGGTTGTTAGCCATCTTAGACCGCAGTTGTATAGCGAGTGTAGAGAAAGTCTACAGGGGAGAGAAGGCAACTCTGAAGAGATGAGTGCTCAGGAGATGTTTAAAAGTAGCAAGGGAGGAAGAGGATCGGACTTTGGCAGGAAGAGCATTCCAGAGTCTAGGAGCACAAACTGAGAAGGAACGGTCACTCATCGAGCAGAGGACAGAATGAGGAGTGTTCAGGATAGGAGCGAGGTTACACCGGGGTGGCAGAGGAGTTTGATGACAGCAGAGGGCAGACGAGAGATAAGGTGGAGCCTCGAGGTTTAGGGCCTTGTTGGTGATGATAAGAATTTTATAGTGGGTACGGAAGCGCATGGCTAACCAGTGTAGCTCCTGTAACAGAGGCATCTAGGGAGAGAACAAGGGTGGCGAAGGAGGAGCTGGGCAGCATAGTTTTGAACTAGTTGTAGGGGGCGAAGTGACAAAGGAAGATTCACTTGAAGAGAATTGCAGTAGTCAAAACATGAGGTGACGTCGGCATGAATAGCAGTCTCAAGGCTTCGTCGATCAAAATGGGATCGAACACCTGAAAGATTGCGGAGGAAACAGAGGGAAGACTTACAGATACGATAGATGTGCGGTTTAAACAATTTTTTGATATAATTTTTTTTTAGGAGCCCATTTGGCGAATGCTTATTGGGCACAAGTCGCTCTACTCACCACCATAGCATGGTACTAGGCGACTTTAAAATAACAACAAAAAGAAAATAAAAAGAAAAAAGGCAATAACAGGATGCAGGTTCGAACGTCAGGGGGAACATGCGACTACAGAGAAAACAAAAGAAAACCCCCACAAAGTTAAAGAAACGGGAGAAGGCCGGCCTCCCCCGAATAGTCTATAATTCCAGCAGGCAATATGCACAAACTCGTCCCGAATACAAGGGACAATCGGTAGCGACCCGGCCCATACCAGTACCGGGACAGGTAACGTGCAGGGCGATCGCCCAGACTGAGACATTCAACAAGAATGTGCCAAACAGTCTGGGAGACAACGCAGTCTTAACAGTAGGACGCTGGCAAGCGCTCCATCAAATGGCGGTGCGTCCCGCGAGTGTGTCCGATTCGGAGACGACAGAAAGCAACCTGAAGCCTTTGTGGCATTGGGGGGTAGGTTCATGGGAACAGTCAGGCGTACCCCATTAAGAAGCAAGTCTGGGTCAGGGTGGACCCGTGGATGGCATCAGAAGTGCACTACCTTAGTCTTGGCCAAAGAAAACCCAAACCTGTGCACTTTGGCATAGCGAGAGACGCAGTTCAGCGCCTGTTAGAGTCGCCGCTCCAGACTTGGCAGCTAAGCCGCACCAAAAGAGATCGGTAGGTCGTCCACGTAGAGAGTAGCAAAAACATCTTCCGGCAGCATCGAGGTGATGCCGGTGATGCTCAGGGCAAAGATTTTTTTTTTTTTAGAGGGCTGTCTGGCGACTGCCCATTTGGGCATAAGTCGCCGCAAACAAACAGCCTAGTTCTAGGCTACTATAAAATACAAATTTTAACAGAAACAACAATAAAAAGTGATAACAATCAGGGAGCAAGCTCCGGCGTCGGGGAGAGGTCCCCCTTCCCCCGGAGCAGGAGCCTGCAACCTAAAGAAAAAACAAAACAAAGACAATAACAAAAAACAACAACAAAAACAACTAGTTAAATACAAGAGAGAAGGCCGGCCTCCCCCCCAAAAGTCAACAAGTCAACCAGTCAAAGTGCCCGCACTCATATAGAGTACAAGGGACAGGCGGTAGCGACCCCTCCCATCCCGGTACCGGGACGGTTATCGTGCGTGAAGATCACCCAGACCAAGACATTCGACAAGAATGTGCCGAAAAGTCTGGGGGACGACGCAGTCGTCGCAATAAGGCGCAGGCGAGCGCTCTATCAAATAGCGATGCGTCACACGAGTGTGTCCGATTCGGAGACGACAGAAAGCTACCTAATGCCGCCGCGGCATTGGGGGATAGGTCCATGGGAACAGTCGCGAGGCAATGGCACGCAACTTAAAGTTCCCTTCGACCGTCTCCCATCTTCTTTGCCAAGCAGTCCGAAGAGATGACCATATTCCTGCCATGTAGTCGGTGTGAGGAGGAGCGAAACGCTGGTCCGGTCGCAGTGTCCTGGCGAGCTATTTGGCGCCCTCATCGGCACGCTCATTCCCTGCAATTCCTACATGTCCAGGAACCCAGCAAAAGATAATCTCGACATCTGCCCGGCTCACCATAATCGTGGCGTCACGGATATCGCGAATCAGGGGATGCGGAGATTCCAATGCCCCGAGAGCACTCAGGGCGCTTTGTGAGTCGCTATAGATCACAATCTGGTTTCCGAACCGGGAACGTCGAAAAATCTCACGTACCGAGTGGGGTATTGCCACCAGCTCGGCCGTGAAGACAGACTCAGCGCCTGGTAGAGCCCTGCTGACTTCAAACAGAGGCAAAACGGCGTGGAAGCCGACCCCCTCTTGGGACTTGGAGCCATCTGTATATACTGGCACGGTTCCACCGTGACACGATGTGTGCTCTAAAAAGGTCGAACGCAATACTCCCGGCGCTGTACAAGCTTTGGGAACAGAGGCGTGGCGACAATTAGCCAAATGTGGTACCCTCCAGGGTGGCGTCCTGAGCAGAACCAGGGGCGCCACTGGCCCGAGAGCTATACCTAGATCTCAAATGAGTTTCCTGGCCCTAAACCCGGAGGGCTTAGGTTATGACTGGCGTCTCTCGGCGGCATAGGCACCATCGAGATGAGCTGGGAATGCAGTGAAAGCTGTTAGCGACAGAGGGAGGCGCCGGGCTCGCGCGTACAGGCGAGTGATGCACTGCACGCGGCGTAGAGCGAGTGGCATCTCCCCAGCATCGACCAGCAGGCTCTCAATGGGGAAAGTGCGGAAGGCACCGGTCACAAGGCGAAGGTGGATTGAATCCATCTACCACAATAAACGCTCGGCTGCGGATGCATAAAACTCGCATCCGTAGTCGAGCTTCGAACGAACAAAGGATCGATAAAAAAGTAGGGCATTAGCCCTATCAGCGCCCCAAGCGATGAACGTCACGGAACGGAGAATATCCATGGCGCGCGTACAAGAGACCCTAGGTTGCGAATATGAGCCTCCCAGGTGAGGCGTCGGTCGAATACAAGACCAAGGAAACGGTGCGATTCCACCACATACAGGCGCACCCCATTAAGAAACAAATCTGGGTCGGCGTGAAGCCGTGAGTGGCGGCAGAAGTGCACCACCTTAGTCTTGGCCAAAAAACCCCGAAACCTGTGCGCTTCGGCATAGCGAGAGACGCGGTTTAATGCCTGTTGGAGTCGACGCTCCAGAGTTGGCATCTGGGCCGCGCCAAAAGAGATCGAAAGGTCGTCCACATAGAGCGTAGCGAGAACATCTTAAGGCCAGCACCGAGGTGATGCCGTTGATGCTCAGGGCAAAGAGTGTGACACTGAGGACACTTTCCTGCGGGACACCCTCTTCCTGATCCTTTGGGCCGGAGAAGGCTCCCCCCACCCTTACGCGGAATCGACGACCTCGCAAAAATTCAGATATAAACATTGGGAGGCGTCCCCTCGCCCCCATCGTGTGGAGAGTCTCCATGATACCGTATCATCAAGCGGTATCATAGGCCTTCTCCAGATCAAAAAACACCGTGGCGTAGAGCTGTCTAGGAAGGAAAGCCTCGCAGACGGCATTCTCCAGTCGGAGCAGAGCATCCGACGTGGAGTGGAACTTGCTGAAGCTGCACTGTGCAAAAGACAGATGGCCTCCGCTGTCCAGGAAAAAAGGCTAATCTAACATTTACCAATTTCTCCATCAACTTGCACACGCAAGAGGTTAGAGAGATGGCGGAAACCAGTCGAAGTAGAGTGATCTCTCCCCGGTTTGCGAAATGCGAGCACAGTAGCGATTCGCCATGAGTCTGGGAGAAGACCCTCCACTCAGAACCTGTTGAACAAATTTAACAGAAAGGCCATGCCTCACTCACCCAGGCGTCGAAGCATGGCGAACGGGACATCGTCCGGATCATGGGCGGTGTCCGCGCACGAAGCGAGAGCGGAGCGCAACTAACTCACAGTAAACTTGTCGTTGAAGGGTTCTCCACCTCTGGAGGTAAAGTCCAGTCGGCAGCCTTCCGCAACATGACAAAATGCTGGCGGAGCAGCATCCCGGCTAGGGAGAATGCGGAAAAAGCGGTCGCTAAGGATTCCGCCACGGACGCGGGGTCCGAGATTGCGGTCCCATTCTCCTGGAGAACGGGAGGGGGGGTCCTGCGAGAACTAGCCTCGAATCCTTTTGACTCGCTTCCACACATCCACCAGAGGCGTCTTCCCATTAAGTGAAGACACGTATGCCCACCAAGAAGAGCGGCGGGCGTGCTTCGAAATATACCGCAACCTAGGAATAGTAGTCAGGCCCACGGCGATGAGGTTGCCGGAGAAGAACTCAACGGCCTCATCTACCGACCTAAACTCCTCGACTGAGATAGAGAATTCAGTCATTTCCTGAAATGCAGGCCAATGCGCCCGCGCCAAGCACCAACGAGGTGGGCTCTCAGGCGGCAGTTGCCATGAAAATAATATTTCAATGGGAAAGTGATCACTACGATGGAGGATATCGACCACCCCACAATCAAAATCAGGCTGTGCATCCGAAGAGCACAAAGAAAGGTCAAGGCAAGAAAATGAAGCGGTTCTCGGACAGTGGTGCGTAAACTCATCCACGTTTAGGACACTCATCTCAAGCTCTTCGATCAGATCGGCAAGGACTTGTCCCCTGGGATTTATATGGTAATCTTCCCAGAGAGGATGCCTGCCGTTCAGATCTCCAAGCAAGAGATAGGGCCTCGGCAACCGTGCCACGACGCGGTGGAAGTCCCCCGCGTCGAAGTCAGCTGACGGTGGAATGTAAGCATAAATGATAGTATACCTCCTATCCAGGTGCAGCTGCACAGCCACTGCCTGAAAGGAGGTATCTAAAGAGAAAGGAGGAACGGAGACATCATGCCGGGTGTAAACCGCGCATCCCTCAGCCCGGCCATCTCTTGGTGGTGGGGTCGCAAGACCCATATACCCCGGAAGGGCGGGCAGGGGGCACGCGCCTAGCATGGTCTCCTGCAAAAAGATAGCTAACGGGGAACGGGACGAGACGAGCCTCCGTAGCTCCTCCCAGTTGGCCCGGAGTCCACGTCAATTCCATTGAAGGAATATGCCCTCCAGGCCTAGCTCGGAGGAGACGCGGGGGCCCTCCTCGAACAGAAGACCCTCACGGGAATGGCCGTACGCTTCCCAGGGGCAGAACCCCGGGCGCTGTGGGCCAGACAAAGCGCGTTAAGGCGCTGTCGCCTTCGAGGACTTATTGGGGGAGGTTGGGCTCGCCATGCGAGTCTTTTCCTCCCTCCACCTCGAAACCTTAGGCGAGCGTTGCGGCTTTGGAGGAGGGGGGCCCTCTTTTCGAGGAACCACCGTCTCCGAGCCACTCGCTCCACCTCGGGGCGTGGGCGATGGAGCCGAAGCTCCTTTGTTGCTGTCCTCCTTTCGGGGGTAAGCTTTAGGAACCCCGGAAGATGGCCTAGTGACCATCTTCAGGGGTGTTGCCTCCTGTCAGTCTAACGACTTCCTAGGCCCGTGGCCGTTTCACCTCACTGGAAACGGTCACGCTGGGGGAAGAGGGGGGAGCCCTGGTTTTAGCCGGGGCTGGGTGTGAACCGTTTTTGCCGCCAGCTTTACCAGGGGAGCGCCCGGGTTGAGTAGAGCACGCAGAAGGGCTCCAAATTGGCCCAGAAACAAAGGTGCTCGTTAGCCTGGATGGGCCAGGAGCAGAGGGTGCCTTTCTAACTATTGAGGCATATGACGTCCCAGGCAGAGGCGGGCGAGCCAGGACCAAGTCCTTAGCCTCGCGGAATGAGAGTCGATCCTGGGTCTGAACGGCCAGGATTTCTTTCTCAAGGAGATATGCACCACATTGCTTCGAAGAAGCGGTGTGCGGCTCTCCGCAATTGACACACTTGGCCACACACGACTTGGACTTATCGTGTGCAGCCTTGGAGCAATTTACACAAGCTTTGAGTGACCCCGACTTTGCACGTCTAAAAGAACGATTCGTATGGCCGAAGCGGTTACAGTAATAGCCCCGCCGCGGCAGTGGCACGAATGCCTTAACGCGGTAGCGGTACCAACCGGCACGCACCGACTCAGGGAGCTTGTTACAGTCAAACGTGATGAAGAGTGTAGGGGTGGGTCTCGAGGCCCCTCCCTGTTTTCTCATCACACATTCGAACTTGACCGCCCCATGGTCGGCCAGCTCTAGGGTGATGTCCTCAATGGAGTAGTCAATGAGTTCCCTCGCATAAACTACTCCTTTCACAAAGTTCAGGGTAAAGTGCGGAATCACACTCACCGGGGTGCCATGAAGTGTCCGAAGAGCACTTATCTTAGCCGCCTTGCCGGGATTCGCCAGAAGGCTCCCGTCTGATAAACGTGTCACCTTCGGCTCTCTACGAATTGCACTAGCTAATCCTCTCCTCTCATGGATCATGTTGCCCTTGCCAAACATGGTGCCCTCAGTGGAGCGAATAACGAGGAAGCGTTTGAAGCCAGCGGGCTCGAAAACGTCAGGTAACCTCTGAATGAGGGGCCTCGATGTCATCTAGGCTCCGCTCTGTGCACTCTTGGTTTTAGTCTTAGTCAGGGGCTCCGCACACGAAGGGGCAGAGGGGTCGGATGTACCGATCTTGGCTTGGTCGCTTGCCAAAGTGGCCACAGACCCATCCATCCCCGTAGCCCCCGCGGGTGGAGAGGAGCCCCGAGTCTTCCTAGTCTTTGTCTTTTTCATCTTTTTCTTTTTAGGAGAGGAGGGCGGGAAATGAACCTGCTTCTCACTTCCGCCGATAGGAGCCCCTAGGGCAGATGGACCGGCCTCAGTCAGGTCCTTCTCCGAAATGGAAAAGGTCCTGGTGGTCGCAGGGGCACCGGTTGGAGGAGATCCCTTCCCTCCTTGTACTGCATCGGAGCCCTCAGCCGTTTGAGGAGGACCTTGCATAGGGGCGGATTCGGGTTCGGTGCTTGGCGCCGAGCCCGGATTCCCCCCATATGGAAGGTCCTACCGTCTGAGGCTGGGTTTCCTTAAGAACCATGTCTATCACAGGAGGGGCCTCCAGTTGGCCATCCCCTCCCAGGACATCGCAGGTTCCCTTGGCAGCGTCACCAGTCTTTTGTGGGGAGGCACAGGCCTTGACCCCGGCAAGGTTTAATATTCTTGGCAGCAGGTCTTTTGAGGGAAGCGACCGCAGGGGCCTGGCTTCCCTCTCCCCCTAAGGGGGTTTGCCCTACCGAGCCACTTACACGAGGGGCGGTCAGCAATGGGCTGCATGCTGGCTTTCTTGCCATCCCCTTGGAAAGAACAGAGGGGACTGCCGCTGGAAGAAAGGAGGTGCCCGAAAGCACCTCCAGAGAAGGCGTAGGAGAGGAGTAAGCCTCCTCTTCGGTTGAAGAGATATGGAGGGTCCCCTGCGCAAGCACAGGGGGAGGGGGGGAACCCCTATTTTTCTGTGGAGCTGCCCAAGAGCGGCTCTGTCGTTTGTACAGGGGGAGTTAAAGGTTTTTTTTGGTTAGACTCATCATTGGGCATGGTGCCCTCTTTTTATTACGGGATGCAACCGCTAATCATCTGTCGCAGTTGCCAGCACTGCAAGAGGTGCTTACAGGCCTGGCAGAGCCGGGCGCCGCCATTTGGGACCACCCCTCCCGCCTGGTGGCCTGGCAGTCCATCGGCATGGCGGCTCCACCTTAGACGCGGCGTAAAAATGGATAGAATGTGAAGAGGAGAGGAAAAGGGATGTCAGGAAGGTATGGGTGGGGATGAAGCAGGTTGTTAAAAAGCCCACCCCGAACCGGAGCTCAGGGGTTAGGGAACATTGTCCCCTCCCCCCTCAGCCCCGATCCGGGACGGTTGGCTTGAGAAGAAGGTCAGCATCTACCCTGTGAAATTAGAGGCTGACCATTGAAAGTTGTGGGAGAGGTTGTATGAAAAGCGACGAAGTAGGGGAGAAATACAGGCTATTTGAAGGAAGGAAGAGAGGCTAAGCTGGGGCCGGACGGAGCGCTGGATCCCGTCAGCACGGCGGCCATGATGGCAAATCGCCGCGCCCCTTACGGGGGTGCGGGAGGAGAGGTATGAACGGAACCAATCAAGTGCAGTGCCGAGACCAAGGAAAGTGTGAAGATGATCAAAGAGGATAGTCTGGTTGATGGTGTCAAAAGCAGAGGAGAGGTCTAGGAGGACTAGAGTGGACGTACAACCCCTATCGGCTGCTCTATGTAAACTGTCTGAAACATTAAGAAGAGCAGTTTCAGCAGGGTGCTTCACTTTGAATCCCGATTGGTATATTTCATCTATATTGCAGTTAGAAATATGGTCATTAATGTGAGAGAAAACCACTCTCTCGAGGATCTTAGAGAGGAATGGAAGCTGTAAGATAGGGCAATAACTAGATGGTTCAGAGGAGTTACGGTGTGGTTTTTAAAGATAGGATGAATTGAGGCAGGTTTGAAGGAAGAGGGAACCACGCCTGTGGCAAGAGAAGTGTTAAATAGATGTAGAATGAGTGGGAAGACAGCAGGGAGAATTTGGTGGAGGAATTTGGTGGAGGAGTTTGGTGGAAAGACGTCCTTAGGGGATCAAGATTTTTTAAAGCGTGAGATCAAGGCACTTACTTCCTCAGAGGACACCCGAGTGAGGACATTAAGCGGCAATGGAGTATGGTTTGGAGAACAGCATGGGCTTGTTCAGATGACTGGGTCCCAAAAGTCTTGACCCTTGGGACCTATGGACATTATTTATTGAGGTTCCAAAGTCTCTCTTTTGAAAAAGGATGAGATAGCTGGTCAGGTCTCATCTAATAAGAAGATTGAGGAGATAGTTATACAAAGAAGAATGTTTAGACAGAACAGGGGGGAGGATCAACAACAAAGAGGCTTAGGGTATATGATCAGGGTTTCTCATTGGTATAGTCACTATTGAAATTGCCCATGGGAAAAAAAGATGCTAGTGACTAAGGGAGATGCAGGAATCACGTGTAAAAATGCATAGTGTATGCCATAAAGTGGCAGCACCTTTTCATCAACAAGGAAGTTTTCTATTGGGTACATGCAGGAAGGCATCCATTACAAAGCAGAGACCAGCAACTAGTGGAGCCAATCCACTCTCAACGCTAGATGCTCAGATGTTGAGTAATAAATCTTAAAACCACAGTCTAGTTTTGAGGAAACATAGGAACAGTATAAAATAGAAGCATAAACCTAGCAGAACAACACAGAGTGAAAAATATCCATGGCTCAGGTATAAGACACCCTAAGGCTATAATAAATATAAACAAATTATCCCCACACTTTTCTCAAAACAACAGATGAAATCATCCACAACCTCAAGCACTCAGTTGCCCATGGCTCAGACTTCAGTACATATAAAATACAAGTTAGAAAGTTTTAATTTTACAGCTACTTACACAATGCAATACCCCATATTTTGAATCATGATACAATCATCCTGATCCCCCAAATCGATACTACTGTCCGTTCTTGTTCATCTGTACCCTATCCAAGTCATTAAGCACCTCATCATAAATTAGATCACAAGTTAACTTAGCCACCTACCCTTAATATATTTAAAGATGATTTACTTAATTTATATCAAATGTTAGTCATACTAAATCTTTTCTCTATATAAAGGTTTGATAATTATAAATAATTAAATATAGTTGATAAAGAACCTTCAATTTATTAAAATGAGGCAGTATGAATTTTGTTTAAGAAATTCAATGAAATGTTTGTTGCATATAAAAGAAAAGACAAAAGAATTATTATTCTAATTATAGTAGTGATTGCTACTGTGAATGCGGAACCACTTGGAGGTATATTTAGTTGGAGAGGAAAACTTTAAAAAAATATATCTTCCTATACATAATTATATAGAATTTTAATCATTTATAGCAATAACTATTATTTCTATATATTTTTGTAGGCATTATCTTGGTACTAAGCAATTTAGTTTATATAGCATGCTTATTTTATTGTTATGCAAAACAAAATTTATATAAAATGCAAACAAATATTGCAGAAAATTATTGTCCATATAAAGAATTTTTTTTTACTTTATTGTGTTCCCTCCACTTGCTGACCTACATCATGGTTGTATTCCACATAACTACTAAAATCTATGCTGGTTACCAGTACAGGCATTACAGTCACTGCAATGGAAATTTATCAGGTTGTGCTAGAAATACACAAAAATTTCAAAGCATACAAATGGTTTGTTTACAAAGATCGTATGTCTGACAGCTATGTCAAGCCTCGTGGTTTGAAAGAAAATTATACCAGCTCTCACTTGCCTCTCAGCTCCTCGCAGCACATGTTACTTTGCCACTAGTTTTCTGTTCAGTTGGGCTATTTTTGTTGTTTGTGTTGGTGACTTATTTTTTGTGTGTGCTTTTAGAGATGCCTAACCACCTCTCGAAGTGGAGAAGACAAGGATACTCACTATGAGGGAGGAGAATTTGTTTACAAAAGAGATGTCATTGAACAAGAAGAGAAGCGACTGTCACTAGGGTGGCTGCTGCAGCTCGTGATTTACTCCCCAACATTTTTACGAGACCAAAACTTAGGATTGCAGGACAAAAGACTTTCAGGAAGTTTGATTGGCTGCTATGGATGCAGGTGTTGAAGAATCCCTTCATTACACCTGCCAAACTGAAAGAGAATAATCTCAAGCTGTTGGAAACTGTATCAGTTTGGACCATTCAACATCACCTGCAGATGGACCTCGGGATCCCAAGTTGATGTGCTGTTAAGAAACCCTGAGCATGGCGAAGAAAAGACATTTTTGCGAAGAGATATCTTCACTGTGCTGAAAACGATTGAATGAAAGTGATGTTTTCTGATAGAAGCTGCTATAAGTGTATCAGAGGGGCGAGCAGGAAAGTGCAACGATTCTTCACCATTAGCAGCTACGACCCACGCTATACTGTTCCTGCTGTTAAACACCCCAACCAGGTGATGGTGTGGGGGGCTTTTAGTGGAAAAGATGGAAGGGGTGGCTTGTATTTTTTACCTAGAAACACTACAATGAACAATAATCGTTACATGAAAATTCTGGAGGACATCATTCGCCTTTTTATGCTATTCAAGGGGCAGATTTTTTTTATGCCATATGGGGACTCCTACCACACCTCAAGAAAGGTAAAAAACTACCATCTGGCCAAAATATCAATATTTTGGAGTGGCCTGGAAACAGTCTTGACCTAAACCCCATCAAAATTGCTGGGCTTTCATGAAAGACTAGCTTGCTACTGCCAACACCTCCTCTATTCCATGACTCATTGAGGAGTGAAGGCCCTCCAGATTACTCTAGACAATACCCCTGGTTAAGGGACTGGCTGCATCAATGCCCAGACATCTTTGTTTGGTCATTAAGACAAAGGGCTACATAATAAAATATTGACAGGTTTGTTTTCATTAATTTTTTTTGTTTTTAAATACTTTTTTATGGGTTTTCTCACGAAAGTCAGCCATGCTGGCAGGCAATCGATGTTGGTTGCAGTGACTGTAACTACATAAACCCACACTAACTATACATCCCTTTCTTGGCCTAACTTGTATCCCAGTCTCCCCCCTTCACACATGCAAATGAGATCAAAACATTGGAAGAGTTATAAAATCCTTCAACTAAACATTAGCAGTATATACAACAAAGAAATGGACTCAAAGAATTCCTATCAACCACAACTTATATTTAAATAATCCAGGAATCAACATCCACAGAAAATAAAAAAACTAGCACATTATAGGCACATCAATTAAAGATATTTTGGAAATGGAGACCTAATCCCAGACATCTGACAACATCCCCTGCACCAATATCATTGGAGTCACCTCAACCCTTCTCGCTAACCAAGATGTAATGAAAACACAAATTGTCCAATCAAGCATAGGCCGAGAAGACTCGACTTTCATGAATCTGTAGATACCTCCTCTTCTATCCCACTTACAAAGCTGCACTTGATTACTTTCAAACAAAGACAGGTAGGCATCTTGAATGTTCATCTAGTCACAAGAGCTGTAGCATCATGAAACACTTAAACTAGCTATTCATCTTGAACAACCATTCTACCACTATAAACAAACCCTTCAAACACTCACTTTTGAGACACTTCCCAAAATGCCCTCCCCTGCTCACCTGACCTCGCAAGCAAAAGAATTTTGCGACCCCATATTACATTACCACCTAACTATCTTCCAATTATTATATGAATACAAAATAAAATCTCCAACAAAGCTTTTTAGTCACCCAGTTAGTTGATAAACACACACACACACATCTCCAGAGCAAGCAAGAAAAACATAAGGAAATACAACCCAAACTTCTCTCCAGAAATAAGAGACAAAAACCACCATGAACCAATGACATTGAAAACTTCAAAGGAAACAGGGTTTTTTTATTTTAATTTTATAGTCCACAAGTCTGTTCACAAAGCAGTCCTGAGTACAAGCAACAAGCAGGAGTGACCCCGATCAATAACATACCAGGACAGATAACTTGCATGAAGATCACAGACTGGGACATTCAACAAGAATGTGCCAACCAGTCATCACGATAAGGCACAGGTGAGCGCTCTATCAAATGGCAATGTGTCCCACAAGTGTGTCCAATTTGGAGACGAAAGCCATTAAGGCATTAGAAGTAGGTCCATGGGAACAGTCACAGTGAAGTGACACATAACGTAGTGCCCCTCAAACTGTCTCCCATTTCTCCGCCAAGCCGCCTGAATGTCTACCATGTAATCAGTGTGAGGAAGAGCGAAACGCTGATCAGGTCATCCAGTCCTCAGGGACTCGTTGGTGCCCTCATTAACCGCAATTCCTACATGTAGAGGAACCCAGCAGAAGAAAATATTGACATCCAGGTTGCCAAAACTGTGGCATCACAGATATCCTGAAGAAGGGAATACAAAGATTCCAATGCCCCAAGAGCACTCAAGGCACATTGAGAGATGCTATTAATCACGATCTGGTCTCCAAATTTGGAAAGTCGCGTTATCTCCCATACAAAGTGATTTATTGCAACCAGGTCGGCCTTGATTCGGACAAAGCGCCTGACCTCAAACAGAGGGGATACGGAGTGGAAACTGACCCACTCTTAAAACTTGGAGACATTCATATACATTTGCACAGTTCCAGCGTGAGATGAAACAGCTCCAAAAAGGTTGAACACAATGAAACCTGCGCAGTAGAAGCTTTGGGAGCATAGGCCTGGCGCCTCCGAGCTCAATTTTCATCAAGATCCAGTCACTTCTTTAGGCTATTAAAGCCCTCCGCAATAAACTACTATTAGAAGACTTGTTAAATTTTATTTAAATTTCTTCAAAATGTTTTTATTCCAGTCGCTCTTACAAAATGTAGGCAATGTTTATTTATTCCTTTACTTGAGTGCTTTCTCAGAAAAATCTTTAACAATTCGGGCAGCGCTTATAGAGCATGTAGGAATAATGCTTCTGTTTGAGGGGCACCTAACACTCAGCTGACAACCACAGAAAGAGTAGGCATGCAAAACGGCTAGACGTTCTAGGAATAGTAGTTAGGCCCATGGCAATGAGGTTGCTGGATAACTCAATGGGATCATCTAGCGACCTAAACTCCTCTCCTGAGAGAGAGAAATCAGTAATTTCCTGAAATGCAGACCACACACCTGCACCAAGCACCACCAGGACAGGCTCTAAGGCAGCAGCGGTACAGGAAATATTTAAATGTGAAAGTGATGAGTATCATACAGGTCATCAACTAACCCTCACTCAAAATAAGGCTACGCATCTGGAGAGCATAAAGATTGATTGAGACAGGAAAATGAGAAAGGGCATCGGCAACCATGACATGATGCGACGGAAGTCCCCCCCTCCCTTGTCAAATCAGCTGACAGGAAAATGTACACATAAATAACAGTATACCTCTTATCCAGGTGCAGCTGCACAGTTACTCTCTGGAAGGAAGTTTGTCTAAAGCAAAGAAAAGAATGGAGACATTATGCTATGTGTAAATGGCACACCCTCCTACCCGGTCTGCATCCCATGGTGGTAGGGTGGAAAAACCCTCATACCCTGGGAGGGTGGCAGGGAGCACGTGACCAGCATGGTCTCCTGCAAAAAGATAGCTATGGAAAAATGGAAGGAGATGAGCCTCCTCAGTAATTCCATTGAAGGAATATACCCTCTAGGCATAGCTCAGAGGAGATTCGGGGACCCTCATTGGAATGGCTGTACGCATCCAAGAGGCAATGCACTGAAGGCACTATTCTCTCCCTCTTTTGGATGACCCACGACATTTGAGTCACCCAGGCTAGCACCCGGTGTAGGCATGGGAGCTGAAATTTCTTTTGGTAGGCAGCTTTAGAAACCCTGGAAGATGGACTCATGACCAACTTCAGGGGTGTTGCCTCTTGTGAGTCTAACGAGTCAGTGGAGGCTTCCTGTTTGCAAAATTCAATTTTATTTCTTAGAGAGGGCAAATGCCTCCATCTTGCAAAAGCCAGTCATCTGAGACAGATAGCTGATGCACACTCTTCTGTCCACCATAGACAATGGGGATGGCCATTAAAGTGGTTGCTAGTATGGAGGAATGCCTTTTTCCCAGCTGAATGAAGGGATTCTGTCAGCCAGTTTGCTTTCTCTTGTAATGAGGCTAGATTTTTAAGGAGTTGCTCAATTGTGGATTGGAATTTAATCTATCCATCTTTATTTAGCTTCTACCTAGGGTGGATTGAGAGGGAGGGGGGGGGATTAATTGGAAAGGGGTATTTGTGAGCCCAGTAGAGGAAATGATTACACTCAGTAACACAATTTTTGTTACAGAGCAGAAAATAGGTGAATCTAGATGATTTTTAGGTGTCGATTAGAAATTTGTCTTTAGAATTTGCACATCACGTCTAGTTTTTGTGTAAATTGAATTTTCCTTTTCAAGCCATTTCACACTTTTGCTCAATATTTTACCAATATATAATTTTTAATATATTTAATATATATAATTAATATATATATATATATATATATATATATATATATATAATAGATATATATTAACATATTTAATATATATAATTAATATATATATAATAGATATATATTAACATTTTTAATATATATAAAGTAGACTATATTGAAGCTCAAATATCAATGAATTCTAATTACTGGGGGAGGGGGGGTCAGATCTTTTCAGATTTTAAAATTCATACATACTTATTTGTGATTTCTTTTCAGCTACTGATAACTGGTAAAGAAGATAGCATGTTTATCAAAATTTTGCTCTGATAAGAACCTTATGATAAGGATCTCACATTGTGTATAGTTTGCTTGCTCAAGTTAGTATTTGAAATCTTGTTATGGCTTCAAGTTATAGATGTGAATGTGTAAATAGCCCCAAAATATTTTGCTATGTTTGTGGGCAATTCACACCAGTGGCACAATGGAGAAAAATAGAAACAGCAGTAATGATAAAGCAAGCCTACAGATACTATTTTGGATGCAAAGTAGAGGGATCAGGATAAAGATTGGGCCCCCTCATATTTGCTGCATGCAGTATAACACAATGTTGACAGCTTGGTTAAATGGGAAAAGGAAGGCAATGCCATTTGCTGTTCCCATGATATGGTGTGAGCCCTCAAATCACTTGATGATTGTTATTTCTGCCTAACAAATGTGGCTTGATTTTCAAAGAAAAACAAATCTAAAATTGTTTATCCAAATTGCACATCAGCGTTGAAACCGGCACCACATGATGAATCCACTCCAGTACCGAAGCCACCTACTATAATGAGTGAATATTTTAGTTCATATGATGATTCTACATTGATTTCTGGAGAAATTGAAGAAGATCAAACATATGTTCCAATTGATCAAGATATAGATAGAACCAAATTTATTTTGCCAACAAAGTTTAAATGACTTGGTACGAGATTTAGATCTGAGTAAAGAAAAGGCTAAGTTACCCGACTTCAAATTACAAGAAAGAAATTTTCTCCTTCCAGATGACAGGGTATCCTTCTTTTGAGATCATCACCGAAGTTATCCAAATTTTATTCACAAGAAAATATTGTATGTTACTGCAACAATTTTAATGGCTTGATGCAGGAAATCAGCTGTGACTATGATCATAATGAGTGGAGACTTTTCATTGACTCTAGTAAGGTAAATCTTAAAGCTGTTCTGCTGCACAATCAGAATGAAAAAGCTGCAATTCCTGTAGTCCATGGTACAGATCTTCAAGAAACATATTTATCCCTGCAACTATTGCTGAAACTTATTGAGTACAAAGAGCATAACTGGAGCATCTGTTGTGATTTAATAATTGTATCACTTCTTCTTGGGTTACAGTTGGGATACACAAAGTACATGTGATTTTTGTCTATGGGATAGGAGAGATGATAAAAATCACTATAAAAAGCAAGAATGGTCAGCCAGAGAAGAACACATTATTGGCAAACAATGTTAAGCATGGTGCTCAAGTAGATCCCCCAAAAAGTTCATCTTCTACCTCTTCACATTAAATTAGGGTTAATGAAAAATTTTGTAAAGGGTATGGATCAAAGAAGTGAAGGCTTTCAATATTTGAAAAACAAATTCAAAGGATCACTAACTGATGCAAAAATAGAAGCTGGAGTTTTCACTGAACCACAAATTTGCAGAGTTGTTTCTGATGATTCCTTCACTTTGTATCTCAATTTAAAGGAACGCAAAGCATGTACATCCTTAATGGATGTTAATGTAAACTTTCTTGCCAATTTTAAATCTTCAAATTACCGAGAAATAGTAAACAATATGCTGACAATCTGGGAGCAGTTAGTGATGAACATGGTAAACGTTTTCATCAATAAATTTTGGTTATGGAGACGAGGTACCAAGGCAAATTTAATCCAAATATGATGGGGGATTATTGCTGGTCTTTATAAAAACAAACTTTGATGTCTCACAAAAGAAAAATGAGAAGGCTGCAGCAAGGTTTCTTTAAACTTTAAGTGCATAACAAACTTAATCAATACAATAAAATCTTCATAACTTGGGAGGGAGGGGCGGGGGGGGGGGTAACTTTGCCAGTGATGTAAACTGTCTTTCCTAAGCAAGAATAAATAAGGAAGGTCCCCCACTTTTAAAATATTTTTGCCTAAAAATTAGAAAAATACAAAATAAAAATATTTTTTTTATTTATTAATCAAATTCGGATTCAACACCCTTGAACTAATTAGAAACACTTATTCACATGTCTGTGACAAACAAAAAGTTCAAATTTGTTGCCTAGTGTTATTGGTAGATGCTCACTACCCATGTATTGGCCGGCAGAGACCACTGAGGATGCAAAGTATCCACTACCAATACAAATGTACAGTGTAGCAGGTGAAGCCCTGCAGAGTCCACTCTGGTGCAGAGGCCTGGCGGTGTGAAGGAGGAAAGATGGATTGATGAGAGTAGGGCTTGAAAAAGGGCACAACCTGGATGGCTTATAGTGGCAGTTGGGTCCTACTGAAGGTGGGGGGCATTGAAGTCTCCGATGACAAGGCTTGAAGGGGAGAGTTGTGTGAAGTAATAGCTACAGTACCCACAAAAAATTATATATATTAAAAATTTTTGGATAATAAAATGAAAAAATACAACTTACATGTATTTTATTTTCACTTTTAACTTACAAGTAGTACTTTGTCATGTTGCCCTTGCTCTTGATCACCATCTAAACCTGCTTGGTCATCAAAGTGATGAGGTTGGAGAAGTAGGAAGCATCCATAGTGACCCAAAGCTTCTTCCGCACCTCCTTCAGTTCCACAATGATAGTGGGTTGAGTTTTATCAATTTTACTTTTTATGATGTTCCAGACATTTTTGATGGGATTTTAGGTCAGGTAAATTGCATGGGCATTCCAAAAGATTGATATTATCTTCAAGGAACTTTTTCACTGCTTTTGACTTATGGGCAGGGGCACCATCATGCATAAAAACGGTTGCACTTGTGAATGTCCCAAAACTGGAGCATGTGCTCCCTTAACACTTTGATATAATTACTTCCTTTCATCGTTATGTTCTTAGGAAGGAAGTATAGTCCCCCTCTGACCTTATTTCCCCTAAAAGCACCCTATAACATAACAATGTCAGGATGCTTCACTGTGTACTACAGGTCATAACTGGATGCAGTGCTCACATGAAGGATGAACTTGGAACAGCCCCTGAGCAGTCTAAAGGTGCTCTCATTACTAAACATCACCTGCTGCCACTGATCTGAGGTCAAATACTTGTACCTGTTGCAGAACTGTAATAGTTTCTTCTTCATAGCTTCAGTTAACATGGGCTTCTTTGTGGCACAATGAGTAGGCCTTTTTAGGTCCTTCTGCGGGTGGTGCTGAATGGTTCGTAGTGAGATATCTTTCAGGATGCTTTCCCTTGATGGCTACAGCAGTTATGGTAGGATCTGATATTCCTTCTCTGTTGAGGATATTGTCTGTGTGAAGAGAAATCTTTTTAGGGACTCCAGAGCCTAGATTCTTGGATAGTATGGCACCAGTTGGTACTAATGCAACAGCTTTCTTGAGGTTGTAAATGGCCATCCTCCTGACTTTCAATTCTGCATCTATGTTATCACAGACAAGCCTTGTTCTAATAGGGTAAAGGCACATGTCTTCTCTTCCATTGTAGGTTAGCGACCCATTTTGACCACTTGTAGGAATGATATAGGCCAGCAAATTTGGTTATTGAGTGCAAAAAGTGTCACTGAGGAGCAACATAAATCCAATTATTCCTCATCAAGCACAGGTAGCTCACTGAAGCATGTTGTGTTGGGAAAATATGCATTGAGTCAGTCTAGTATGCTGCATTATCACTAGCTCAGCCCACTTTTTCTATAACAGAAACTCAAGTGAAATCTATGCACCATTTTTGTATATAGACTTTTGTTGCGAGCTGTAGCGGACCATTATATCACACCAGGTCCTGCCAATATTAACCTGGACAAATAATAGTTCTGGTATACCATGGGGAAATGGTGTAAGAGTGCGGGTGCAATATGTCAGCCTGTGTCGTATAAACAGAAGAAGACCACCACCTTTCCTGTTTAACTTGTCTCTGCGCAGTATTGTGTAACCTTTGAGCCACAAGGAAAAAAATGGGGGTGAACCAAGTCTCACAGACCCCAACTAAAGTGGGAGGAATGGCCATTCCCCCAAATTATGGGTCTTTGTGATGCTGCCATTATGCGAAGAATGATGAGATTAGTTGGATGGCACTTGGAAGGAGAGTGAGGAGGACCTGTTGAAGGGATGACCCAGATTGTAGTAAAGAAATAAATTCTTTTATGAGACACATGAACTGGGTTATAAGTGGTTGTTTTGTGGGAGCTTCTTTGAGGTGGTGCCATGGTACATTCTGAATCCCTGGGGAGAGTGGATATGGTGGAGCATTTGGGATCTATATATGGGGAGGGGGGGGGGTACTATTTTATGGATTTTTCTCTTAGGCATACTATGGGCAGGAGCAGAAGCAGCCTCGGTATATGTAGGCCTTTGATGATGCTTATTTTGCACTGTGGCCTTTGGAAGAGGGTGGACATCCAACAAGGATGTTGCGAGTAGGTAGGATTGTGTAACAGAGGTTGTGTTAGCGTTTATGGTAGTACCATATATGGAGTTAAGCTGTAAATAGATAATATATGTGGGAGTGCCATCATCCAATGCCTTATGGTGGATCAGCCTTGCCTTCTGTGTAAGGACAGCTGTTGGAGAAAGGGCGTGGTCATCATCACAAAAATAACAGTTGGGGATATTAATGCAATTTTGGCCTTCATGGAATCTGCTGCATCTGTTGCATCTCTGTGATAATTTGCACATCAGTATCTCATTGAGGACAGATGAGACCTTAAGGAAATGGATGAGAATGGACTTACCCTCAGTGGATTTTATTAGGAGAACGTTTTACGAGTTGGAATCGTCCTGAAGGAACAAGGTAGGTAAATGAAATGATCTGGTTGTGTTTCTCTTACCAATATTGAGGCCAAAACGAGGGTGAGAACTTGGGTGAGGATATAGTGGGGAAGAGGATGGGCTAGGGCCACATTTAGCCTTTGGAGTTTCAGAAATGTCCATTGGAATGTCCACCCAGTGACCAAGGCTGAAGGCCTAGGTCTCCTGGGTAGAGAGGGTTTTATATACCGCAGTAGGGATGAATATTAGTATGTGTATGGGTGAAACTTCAGAAGACCTACTCTGTGGTTTATTATTAAAACAATACTAATCATGTTTTTAAGGTAAAACTTAAGATCCATACCCCAGCTTGCAATTCCTATAATATTTTGTCCATTTCCCAATACGTTTGCCCTGTCTCATTAACTGTCATTTTACTTGTGCTTGAGGGCGAGCATAGTGACCAGGAGGGGTCACTAACCCCACCCTCAAGCACAAGCCTCCCCCCCGCATATAGTAACCCATATTACAGTTTGAAATCAGCTTCCAGTAACCAAACACAATAAA
Source organism: Ceratothoa steindachneri (assembly GCA_963969495.1). NCBI lineage: Eukaryota > Metazoa > Arthropoda > Malacostraca > Isopoda > Cymothoidae > Ceratothoa > Ceratothoa steindachneri. The sequence goes on from OZ018333.1 coordinate 89,245,259, forward strand.
ACATTAGGTAAAACTGAAATAGTAAAATGACAGTTTATGAGGGTTGAAACATATTGGGAAATGGATGAAATATTATAGGAACATGAGCAAGATATGGATCTTCAAGTTTATCATTTTTATGCATTGTAGTCATCATATATAGTTTCAGTTTGGCATGGAAAGTACATATTTTTAAGATGCTCTACTTTTGATGGGGTGAAATAACTTATGCTTCAATTTTGTTTTTTAGCTAACTGAAAATTTTGAATAATGAATTCTTGTTCATAGTTTGAAACTTGAAAACTTTTACAAGCTGATAACATTGTGCTATAATAAGTTTCTCCATCTTGGGGCGTGTAATCTGCCCAACAGTTGTAGTGCAGGCTGCAGGGCCAAGAGTCATGTCTACAAGACATTTTCAGTTGACAATTCAAACATTTGACTTTTCTCTCTTATTGCGTTATTGTTCTATCATCTTACATATTTTATAATAATTGATGCAATAGTGAACACAAAATATTATTTTTATTGAAAAAAAAATTAGCTGTAAACTGGGAAAACATGACAAAAGTTAGCCAGTTTTTAAAGTAGCTTTAGCCAAAAATAGCAGATCTGAGTTAGCAACACAGTAATATTTCACTGAGAGCCCAAATAAAAAAAATTATAGAGGTATATGTGAATTGACAAATACTACTGGAAATATTTCAAATTGTGGAATGAAAACTACAAAGTCCAAATCTACCAAGACTTTTAACACCTGAACAAGTAACCAAAGCCAAGAATGCCCTTTGCAGTATAACAATTAGAGTAAAAGACTGTTAGTGCATTTAAGGGCACGTTGCTTTCTAATGCCCACATTCAAACAAGTGCTAGCCTTTTATTTATAAACTTTTCTGTATAAAGCTTTGATTCAAACTAGAAAGAGGCCTGATGACATTAAAAATCAACTTTTCTATTACAAATCTGATGGTTGACTTTTCAATTAATATTAGAGGGGGGGGATTCTACCTAAAAAAATGTTGATCTTGGGTGGAAATGGCTTAAAGTAAGCGGCGCTATCATCGTCTTAAATTACCAAGTTAGGTCTGGTCTGGTTCTTTTAAATGATTTTGATATGTTATTAGGGAGTTTTATGTGTAGTTTTCATATCTGAAACTCGTTTTTTCTGGCAATACATACTTTTCCTATTATGGACCTTCCTTGAATATGGCCAAAGTTGAATATGGCGAGAGTCAGATCTGAAAAGCATATATATATATATAGAACTGCATAGGAAAAACACATTTTTAAATTACTGTGCACATTTGTGTTAAAATGAATCTCTACCTAAGTAAATTATACTACCCGATTTTGTAAGCACTTACTAATAGATTATTAAAAATAGCAGGAAGTATGGGAGTGCAACCCACCCAATTAAGGGGGATGGGGGTGTGAAGTCCACCCCCCCAATTTCTAAAAAAAGTAAGTAGCTTCCATTGACTCAAAACAATAATATAATTTCACGAATACACGGTGTTGGATGAGGAGAGGGGGTAGAGAGGCCTGATGAGGTACATGACCACATTGTTTGACAAAAGTATGTTGTGTTCTGCTTGACCAGTGTGAGTGAGTGGGTGATATTCCGGTAGACAGGACTAAGGTAAGGTAGGGATGGGAGGAGGGTAGTTTACCAACTTTCTGGAGCCATCAATATTCAGAGATAAGGTGGTAGTATTCAAGGGGGAGAACGTTAGATTCTGCTAGAAGTGCAGTGATTGGTGAAGAGCAGAGTGCCCCCTCCATTCTTTCTGTGGAGCTGCCTGAGGGTGGCTCTGATGATGGAACTGGGGAAATTAAGGGGAGATTTTTTTCTTTCTTCATCTTTGGGCATGAACCTAAAATTATCACAGGATGCATACGCTCATCACCCCTCGCCATAGCTCATCCTGCAAGGCGTGCCTACAGGCCTGGATTTAAAATCCTATTCTAAAACACACACAAAAAACAATCCAAATCCAACACCAAAAATTAAAAAAAGGGAAAAGGAAAAAAAAAATGTGGAGCGCTTCACGATTTTGCATGTCATCCTTGCGCAGGGGCCATGTTAATCTTCTCTGTATTGTTACAATTTTAATATATGTACCGCCAAAGCTGGTACTGGGTATAAAGCAGGTTGTTAAAAACCCACCATCCCAAACAGGAGCTCAAGGGTTAGGCAACATTGTCCCCTCACCCCTCAGCCCCGATCAGGGACAGTTGGCTTAGAAGGTCATCATCTACCCTGTGAAATTTAAGGTTGACCAGAGAAAGTTGTGGGAGAGGTTGTATGAAAAGCAACGAAGTAGGGGAGAAATACAGGTTGAGTGAAAGAAGAAGAGGCTAAGCTGGGGTCGGACGGGGTGCTGAGTCCCGTCAGCACAGTGGCCAGGATGGCAAATTGCCAAACCCTTACGGGGGAGTGGATAAGGCTAAGCCACCCTTTGGCTCTTCTTAATAATCTTATTTAGCTCATTTCTGTTTGACCTATAATAATTTCAATTCTCAAAAGTACTTTTCTCTGTAATCTCTAGGAGCCCTTTTCTCCTCAGAAATTTTCCCAGCTATCTCCTGATTCTACCACAATGGCTTCCTACATTCCTTCCTAATAGCCTTCATTGGAATACACTGCTCCTGAACTATGTTTAGTAGACTTAAAAGTGTCCCACATCTTATAAATATTCTTCCCCTTAATTCTATATCCCACCTAATCTGATTTAGGAAATTTCATAATTTATCGTAATCTCCCCTATAAAAATTTTGAGTTTTTGTGAAGTTTGTTGATGTCCTTCCTTTCACTATTTCCAAGGGAAAATGAACCATCTGATGATCACTATTTCTCAATGCTTACCCGACAGTCAATTTCTGAAGCAAGTGATCATCATTTAAAAGAACCAGATCTAATATATTGGCACCCCTTGTTGGCTTATTAACAAATTGATTCAAAAAATTATCCTCAAAGCATTCTATAAACTTACAACTTGCTCTATCCCTTCCTATCATATTTTCCCAGTCCACAGAAGTTAAATTAAAGTCACCAAGAATAACTGTATCTTCTTTGCATCCTTTACTTATTTCCCTAATCATTAACTCATCGATACAATCAGTCTGTCCTGGTGGTCTATAAAAAGCTCCCAAGTGTATTTTCCTATTTTTACCAACCCTAATATCTATCCACAGTTTCTCAACTTCTTCTTGCTTTATAGAATTATTTAGATTTGAAGAAATGCTATTTCTGATACAAATAATCAACCTACCACCCGTCTTTTCTCTCCTTTGACTAATGTACATATCATAACCCTGAAGTTCAAATTCACTCACATTGTCATTAAATTTATTTTCATTAACCCATGAGTCTATTAGACATATTATATTTATATCTTCATCAATAATATACCTAAATAACTAATGTATCTTATTTCTAAGACTACGAGCATTAGTATAAAGACAACTCAGCCCCCCTATCCCTGAAGCACCTCTTTTAGAATGTATATCTTCCACTCTATCTGCTCTACATCTCTGTCCTTTCCCTACCCCACCCTGTACTCTTATATTTCCCTGACTACTATCAGTATTAGTTTCCCGCCTGTAAAGACCCAATGACACTATCTAACTCCTGCCCCAACACATCAACCCCAGCTTGGCTTAGATGGAGTCCATCCAATGCCTTATTCCCATAAAACCCATTCCAAACATCTACAAACACTAATTCTAACTCCTCACACAGGCCTTTCACATACTCATTCAATCCAATTGCACAAGACAACCATTCCCTCCCCACATCCAATCTCTGAACAATGCCTTTCACTCATCCTTTTAACTAACCTTTTGTACCTCTGTCATAACTCACATGAACCCACCTTCTTTACATCATTTACACCCACATGCATAATCACAATTGCATCCCCCTCACACCAAGACACCAAACTATCATACCTCTCAGACACATCATTTACACCAGCACATGACAAACAAACTCTCATTCTCTTCCATTTGCTTGCACTCAACCTCATATCTAATTATCTAATCTGAGAGTCACCCATCACAAGCTCCTCACTCATCCTCCTAGGCCTAGCATTACCTTCCCTCCTGTTCTCATCCAAACTACCACTTATTTCACTTTCTCCCACAACCCCATCAGACAAATCACTTTCAACCTCTTCCTCTCTCAGGGCATTGAATCTGTTAGTCAACCTAACAAGTTCCATGTCCCTCTTGCTCACAGACTTAACCTATCTATTCTATCCATATTCACCCACATCAGTCACTTCCTTTCTCTCCAGTCCCTAGGCAAGGCCTACCTTCCACCCTCATGGTCCCAGCCACATTCTTGTTACGTACACTTGCATGCCTTCTCACTTCATTCACCAAATCACTTAATCCCTTGCACTCATCATGCAACCAACTCACTTCCTCTACCAAAGCCATATTTGCACTAGTCACACAACATAAAAGATATTCAGATACATTTGCTCTTCTTTCAACACCACAAACTGCATACATACTGTTTACATCAAAAGACACACTCATTTCATCCAAAGCAACAGCCATACTGGGAAACTTTTCAAAATATAATTAAAAATTCCTTTAGTATTATCTCTAACACTCAAAGGTAACTATCTTCCCAAACTTAAATATATTACACCAAAAAAACCAAAATGAAAAAATGTCACTGAATAGAGAGAGAGAGCTCACTGAGAACACGTCCGGTCACTACCGATATCATCTGAGACAGTAGACAGTCCAAACTTAAATGTTTTCAAATGCAGATTAGATAATTATATGGGGTGGGAGAGTTAACTTGTTTGGAGGGGGTGGGGGCTATTCTGGACTCATTCCTGTTGATACAGTTTTTTATTATTGTATATTACGATTGATTTTGATTTTGATGAGTCTTGAGGATGATGCTTTTTTTTTTACACATTCCTGTGGATGGTTCTATCTGTATATTGTAGATGCATGATCTGACACAATCCTATGGATGCATTTTGTAGGTGGGTTTTGACAGATGTGGATGACCTTAAATAGGTCCTTGTGGCTTTTGTCATCCATGAAATTAGGTTATGTTATGGTAATGAGGAATTGATTAAGGTCAGGATAGGTGGTAATAGCGGAGCAACATTGGTATACATGCATCTCATCATCAAAGGCAATACAAAAAAAAACAATATTTAAGTTTGGACTGTCTAGTTTTCTTACCTGGTAGGGGCCCACCAACCGAAGTCCAGCCCGTAACAGACAAGGGAATGAGAGGCTCAAAACTCACATACAGATACTCCAGTCAGACAGTACAGGAATATAACTACAAAATTAGAATGCAACTGATTTTATATATCTATCAAGAAGAACATTTTTCTAATTACCAAAAAGAGTCCAAAACAAAAATTACTCATTCAAAAGGAGAATAATTCCCCACCAAGGAAGCGCTGAAGTCTGGACTTAAAAACAGGAAGATTGGGTGAATCTACAACTTCATGAGACAGGGAATTCCATCCATTAACCACCCTGCAAGAAAAATAACTTCTATGAGCCTCCAATTGAGTATGTTGAACTTGGATCTTGATGAACCCATGTCCTCTAGTGGCAACTGAGGGAGACATGGTTAATTAATCTGAGGGAGTAATAATTCTGATGCCATGAAAATCCAGTAGCAATAAATGAGATCCTGCATTACCAACCTGCCTTTTATAGAGTATAGATTTAATCAAGCCAGCCTATCGCTATACAAGATATAAGCATGTCCATATATCTGCTTAGCCCATCTGCATTTAACAGATTCCAACAAGTTTGTAACACCAGGAAAACCAAGATTCCAAACTGGAGAAGCAGTCTAAAAGAGGACAAACATCAGATATATATAAGGAAGACATAAAGTTAGTTGATCGACAAACTGTGGATTTCAGTAAGATGGTGGCCACACCGCCAGCCTTAGCCACTTTAGCTCTGATATGTTGGTGAAACCTCAACCTAGTGTCAACAGTGGCACCTAGGTCCTTGTGTGAGGAACAATGACTAATTGGGGTACCATTAAGATGATAAAATGGAACCTGATTCTCTACATTAGTGTGAATTTGTCTGTTGAAGCAGAGATGGGCACATTTCTCAGGGAGAATCTCAGTCCCCAAGAAGAAGCAGTAAAAGATAATAAATCAATATTACTCAGCAAGCACAATGATGAGTGGGTGATGCCATGTGACATAGTAGAGAAGTGCAAATAGAGCTTGAGATCATCAGCGAATATCTTATACTCGCACTGGATCTGGGAACAAACAGTTAATGGAAATTAGGAACAGCAAAGGGCGAAGAACCAATCCTTGGGGGATACCACTCATAACAGGTTTTAAATTACTGACATGACCACCAATTGATTAAACTACTGGCAAACTATTCCAGTAATCTACCACTCTATTGGTGAAAAAATATTTTCTAACATCCAACCTGCACCTCTGTTTTTAGTCATTTTTAAGTAGTGATACGCTAGTCACTGAAGTGAAGCAAAACGTAGCTAGAAAAATAGCAAATAAAATCATGGGGAAAGTCATCTGCAGCTAAACTTAACAATTACCAAGATTTCGATCTAATTTAGCCTACTTGTCACAAAGTTTTAATTTATTCATGATACAGATTCCACGCAAATATTTATAAGTGAGCAGCACACAGGTTCAGGTTGTTGAGACATCCTTTGTATCGGGAGATGGCATTTATTTCCTATTGAGAAATAATTAATTAGCCTTATTTACCCAACTTAATATCTTTTGAGCTTCTATAATGAGATTGCTAACATAACATAATTCATGGATGATAAAAGACACAAGGGCCTATCAAGGGCCTATCTGTCAAAACCCACCCACAATAGGTTAGATGTTAGAAAATATTTTTTTGCCAATAGAGTGGTAGATTACTGGAATAGTTTGCCATCTGAGACTGTAGATAGTCCAAACTTGAATGTTTTCAAAAGTCAGATAAAGATGATTATATGGTAAGAGAGGGTTCACTTTGGGAGGGGGGGGGGGATTCTGGGTTCATTCCTGTGAATGCAGTTTTTATTATTGTATATTATGATTGATTTGGATTTTAACGAGTGTTGATAATGATGCTTTTTTTTTTTTACACATTCCTGTGTATGGTCCTAATTGTATATTGTAGATGCATGATCTTACACAATCCTATGGGTGCATTTTGTGGTTGAATTTTGACAAATGCGGATGACCTTTCATAGGCTCCTGTAGCTTTTGTCATCAGGGAAATTATGTTATGTTTATCATGCATTTACAATATACAATTTAACCCATTAGTAGCCCGAGGGCCTTTATACTAATCGATTCAGTGCCACGTAATCACCCGAAGGCCTTTTGTAGCCTTTCACATTTAGACTCGTGTTTGCCATGATTATTATGATAATTCATCAAAAAAGTTTTGTCAAACTCTTATGTTAGGTGAGTAATCTTCTAAATAAACCTGAAGATCAGCGGCACGACTGATGGGACACAAAATATTTTGTCCCTGTTCAAATATGTTTCACCTTTTTTGAGTAAATTCAAGGGGACTGCTTGTGGGGGAGATATCACTGTGGGGGGACACCCCTATGATGATCCTGAGTTTCATTCAATTAATAGGGGTCTGGGGCGCATGCCCCCAGTATATAATTATAATTATTTATAGAATAATGTTCTAATATTTTTATTTAACCAAACACGCGTTAATATTCATGCACAGGTGAATGAAACCTAAACACAACTTAGTGTCATTTCGGCTGAAAAAATAGTTTATCGGGCACGCCACCACCAATCTTCAGGTTTACCATCATCTAATTAAAATACATAAATGGCTTAGGTTAGTCCTACAGATACAGATGTAGGGTCCACTAAGGTTGCTGAGGCCACAAGGCAATTATGGGCGCTCTATCGCTTCATACGACTCTCAATAAAGAACAAGAAGAAACTGTACTTGTTGTTAATAAGACCAAATCTCCTGTATCCTGCCACCCCCTTCTATACTCTGAGCAAGTCTGTCATCAGAAAGGCAAAGTGGTACAGAATAAGGCAATTCACTTTATAACAAATGTAACTCTGTGGGACTGCTTCCCTTCAGAAGTCCTGTACAAAATAGAGGATATTGAACCCATCAACATCACCCTTAACAGACGAGCAAGAAACCTATGGCAGAAGATCTATCATTATCCCTGTTGAAGTACTAAACCCTATGAGAATACTGAATGAGGAAATCCTGACTTGCCTTTGAACAATCCTTCAAATGTAGTCAACTGCTGGCATTGCGGGAGGCAGACCCGATTTATGGATAAACCAAACAGATTAAACAATATACATATAATAAACAAAACTAAAAGACAAGCTAAAAACAATATATCCGAAGTGGACAACTTTAGTAAAATAAAATAAACAATCTATTAACTAAAAGATCCGAAGTGGACAAACTTATATTAAAAGTAAACAATAAGAGTAAAGTTAAACAAGTAATGAATTCTAGTAAAATGAAAATAATCGATCTAAATGAAGAAAGAAGACTGGAAAACAAGACCTATTACAAATTATCATAAACCTTAGGACAATGGCTTGAATGCTAAATAACCAAAAGACAGCAAATGTATTACAACAAAAGAACATTTACTGAGGTAGCCAGACAACCTGGCACACTTGGCAGATAACAGAAATAGGTTCCAAGGCGATAGAGGTGAGGTCATTCAGGTTTCAAGAGGTGCTTCAGGGATAGGGGGGTTAAATTGTTTCTATACAAATGCTCGTAGTCTTAGAAACAAGAAGGATGAGTTGTTTAGTTATATCAGCAATGAGGATATAGATATATTATGTGTTACTGAAATATGGGTTAATGAAATAGAATTTAGTGACACTATAAGTGAATTTGATTTACAGGGCTATAATATGTACATTAGTCAAAGGACAGGTAGGATTGGTGAAGAAATAATTATCTATATAAAAAACATTGTTTCAAGTTTAAATACTTCAATAAAGCAGGATGGAGTTGAGTCACTTTGGATAGATATTAGGTTCAGTAAAAATAGAATGGTGCATTTGGGAGCTTTTTACAGGCCACCTGGGCAGACTGATGATATGGATGAACTAATGATAAGGGAAATAAGGAATTAACCATTCTGTCCAATTGGGCCGAGAAATGGCAAATGAAGTTTAACATAGACAAATGTAGTGTACTTAGTATAGGTAAAAATAATCCATTGAATAGTTATAAATTAAATGGAAGAATTTTAGGGAGGACCGATTGTGAGAGGGACTTGGGTATTTTGGTAAGTTCAGACCTTCGTCCTAGAAAGCAATGCCTAAATGCTAAGAATAAAGCTAATAAGATATTGGGATTCATTAGAAGGAATGTAAGCAATAAGAGTGCTGATAGGCAAATAGGGCAAAGAAAGATCCTAAAAACTTTTATCAATTATACAAAACTAAGGTTAGAGATAAAATAGGCCCACTTATAGATTCCAATGGAGAATTAGTGAGTGATAGGGACTCAATGGCTGGCATGCTAAATGACTTTTTTCTCTCAGTATTTACACAGGAGGATACTCTAAATATACCTGAGGTGTCAATGATCTTTCGGGGTAATGATGAAGAGAAATTAAAGGATATCTTGATCACAAAGGAGATAGTGACAAAGGAAATTGATAAAATCAAAAGTAGTAAAGCACCCGGTCCTGATGAGGTCTTTCCTAGAATATTGAAAGAATGTAAGGATGTGTTAAGTGAGCCCCTAGCATGCATCTTTAGAAAATCATTGGAGAGTGGCATTGTGCCAGTGGCATGGAAGAAAGCCAATGTGATACCTATATTTAAGAAAGGGGATAAAACAAATATGTCTAACATAACATAACATAACATAACATAATTACACGGATGACAAAAGCCACAAGAGCCTATCAAAGGTCATCCGCCTCCGTCAAAACCCACCCACAAAAAGCACCATCACCAGGGGAAGACAAAATCAAAGTCCCCCACAATATAATATAACGGATGACAAAAGCCACTAGGGCTCATCATAGGTCATCCGAGTCAAGCGGCCTCGTTTTTAAGGCACCCAAACTCCCAGGAGAACTACATCCAGAGGATTGCATCCAGAAACAAGGGTATCACCAATCAAGGCTTGTCAAGAACTAAATCATGCAGCTATAGATATATACAAACAATATTAATATATACAAAACTTAGGAACCATCACAACCTTCCCTTCCCATAAACTCATCCAACCTACTCTTAAATACATTTAGATTTGGACTACCTACTACCCTCTGCGGCAATTTGTTGCAGAAGTCTACCACTCTTTTGGTGAAAAAATATTTTCTTAAATCCAACCTACACCCTTGCTTTTTAATTTTCAAGTGGTGACCTCTAGTCCGATTTCCATCATCTAACTCTAAAACTTGCTAACATCCAATTTATCTATCCCGGAAAAAATTTTAAAGAGCTCAATCATATCCCCTCTCACACACCTCCTTTCGAACGAGAACATATTTAATACCCTCAGTCTATCTTCATATTCAAGGTGCCTCAGGGAAGGAATAATCTTTGTTGCCCTCCGTTGCACTGACTCGAGAAGGTTAATATCGTGTCTAAAATGTGGGGACCATGCCTGTATACAGTACTCTAGATGTGGCCTAACATAAGAGTTATAGAGTTTAAGAATAACCTCCTTACTTTTGTAACTGACATTTCTCTTAATAAAACCCAGCACTCTATTTGCCCTATTTCTTGCTTCAATACACTGCTTAGAAAACCTTAATGACTTATCTATTACTACTCCTAGATCTTTCTCATCCTCTACTGAGCTCAGCCAATGCCCATCCATTTCATAGTTAAATTCTCTATTATCTAATTACAGACCAGTAAGTTTGACATCAGTGGTAGGGAAAATGATGGAATCTATTATAGCAAGGAATATTAAGAATCACTTGGATAAGCATAAGTTGATAAAAGAATCACAGCATGGCTTTAGTAAGGGTAAATCCTGCCTGACTAATTTACTGTCTTTTTATAGTAAGGTGTATGAAGCAGCAGATAAGGATGAAAACTATGATATTTTATACTTGGACTTTAGTAAGGCTTTTGATCGAGTGCAACACTTACGGCTTCTGAGCAAAGATAAAGCACACAGGATCGATGGCAGTATATTTAGGTGGATTCAGTCATGACTTGGTGACAGACAGCAAAGAGTTAGTATAGATGGAGTTAAATCTGAGTGGGGGTGTCTTAGCAGTGGAGTTCCGCAAGGATCTGTTTTGGGTCCCTTGCTATTCTTAATTTATATTAAGGATCTTGAAATAGGTATAAGTAGTGACCTGAGTAAATTTGCTGATGATACTAAGCTAGGTAGGGCCATTAGGGCTGATTCTGATGCTGTTGTAATGCAGGAGGAATTGACCATTCTGTCCAATTGGGCTGAGAAATGGCAAATGAAGTTTAACATAGACAAATGTAGTGTACTTAGTATAGGTAAAAATAATCCATTGAATAGTTATAAATTAAATGGAAGAATTTTAGGGAGGACCGATTGTGAGAGGGACTTGGGTATTTTGGTAAGTTCAGACCTTCGTCCTAGAAAGCAATGCCTAAATGCTAAGAATAAAGCTAATAAGATATTGGGATTCATTAGAAGGAATGTAAGCAATAAGAGTGCTGATAGGCAAATAGGGCAAAGAAAGATCCTAAAAACTTTTATCAATTATACAAAACTAAGGTTAGAGATAAAATAGGCCCACTTATAGATTCCAATGGAGAATTAGTGAGTGATAGGGACTCAATGGCTGGCATGCTAAATGACTTTTTTCTCTCAGTATTTACACAGGAGGATACTCTAAATATACCTGAGGTGTCAATGATCTTTCGGGGTAATGATGAAGAGAAATTAAAGGATATCTTGATCACAAAGGAGATAGTGACAAAGGAAATTGATAAAATCAAAAGTAGTAAAGCACCCGGTCCTGATGAGGTCTTTCCTAGAATATTGAAAGAATGTAAGGATGTGTTAAGTGAGCCCCTAGCATGCATCTTTAGAAAATCATTGGAGAGTGGCATTGTGCCAGTGGCATGGAAGAAAGCCAATGTGATACCTATATTTAAGAAAGGGGATAAAACAAATATGTCTAACATAACATAACATAACATAACATAATTACACGGATGACAAAAGCCACAAGAGCCTATCAAAGGTCATCCGCCTCCGTCAAAACCCACCCACAAAAAGCACCATCACCAGGGGAAGACAAAATCAAAGTCCCCCACAATATAATATAACGGATGACAAAAGCCACTAGGGCTCATCATAGGTCATCCGAGTCAAGCGGCCTCGTTTTTAAGGCACCCAAACTCCCAGGAGAACTACATCCAGAGGATTGCATCCAGAAACAAGGGTATCACCAATCAAGGCTTGTCAAGAACTAAATCATGCAGCTATAGATATATACAAACAATATTAATATATACAAAACTTAGGAACCATCACAACCTTCCCTTCCCATAAACTCATCCAACCTACTCTTAAATACATTTAGATTTGGACTACCTACTACCCTCTGCGGCAATTTGTTGCAGAAGTCTACCACTCTTTTGGTGAAAAAATATTTTCTTAAATCCAACCTACACCCTTGCTTTTTAATTTTCAAGTGGTGACCTCTAGTCCGATTTCCATCATCTAACTCTAAAACTTGCTAACATCCAATTTATCTATCCCGGAAAAAATTTTAAAGAGCTCAATCATATCCCCTCTCACACACCTCCTTTCGAACGAGAACATATTTAATACCCTCAGTCTATCTTCATATTCAAGGTGCCTCAGGGAAGGAATAATCTTTGTTGCCCTCCGTTGCACTGACTCGAGAAGGTTAATATCGTGTCTAAAATGTGGGGACCATGCCTGTATACAGTACTCTAGATGTGGCCTAACATAAGAGTTATAGAGTTTAAGAATAACCTCCTTACTTTTGTAACTGACATTTCTCTTAATAAAACCCAGCACTCTATTTGCCCTATTTCTTGCTTCAATACACTGCTTAGAAAACCTTAATGACTTATCTATTACTACTCCTAGATCTTTCTCATCCTCTACTGAGCTCAGCCAATGCCCATCCATTTCATAGTTAAATTCTCTATTATCTAATTACAGACCAGTAAGTTTGACATCAGTGGTAGGGAAAATGATGGAATCTATTATAGCAAGGAATATTAAGAATCACTTGGATAAGCATAAGTTGATAAAAGAATCACAGCATGGCTTTAGTAAGGGTAAATCCTGCCTGACTAATTTACTGTCTTTTTATAGTAAGGTGTATGAAGCAGCAGATAAGGATGAAAACTATGATATTTTATACTTGGACTTTAGTAAGGCTTTTGATCGAGTGCAACACTTACGGCTTCTGAGCAAAGATAAAGCACACAGGATCGATGGCAGTATATTTAGGTGGATTCAGTCATGACTTGGTGACAGACAGCAAAGAGTTAGTATAGATGGAGTTAAATCTGAGTGGGGGTGTCTTAGCAGTGGAGTTCCGCAAGGATCTGTTTTGGGTCCCTTGCTATTCTTAATTTATATTAAGGATCTTGAAATAGGTATAAGTAGTGACCTGAGTAAATTTGCTGATGATACTAAGCTAGGTAGGGCCATTAGGGCTGATTCTGATGCTGTTGTAATGCAGGAGGAATTGACCATTCTGTCCAATTGGGCTGAGAAATGGCAAATGAAGTTTAACATAGACAAATGTAGTGTACTTAGTATAGGTAAAAATAATCCATTGAATAGTTATAAATTAAATGGAAGAATTTTAGGGAGGACCGATTGTGAGAGGGACTTGGGTATTTTGGTAAGTTCAGACCTTCGTCCTAGAAAGCAATGCCTAAATGCTAAGAATAAAGCTAATAAGATATTGGGATTCATTAGAAGGAATGTAAGCAATAAGAGTGCTGATAGGCAAATAGGGCAAAGAAAGATCCTAAAAACTTTTATCAATTATACAAAACTAAGGTTAGAGATAAAATAGGCCCACTTATAGATTCCAATGGAGAATTAGTGAGTGATAGGGACTCAATGGCTGGCATGCTAAATGACTTTTTTCTCTCAGTATTTACACAGGAGGATACTCTAAATATACCTGAGGTGTCAATGATCTTTCGGGGTAATGATGAAGAGAAATTAAAGGATATCTTGATCACAAAGGAGATAGTGACAAAGGAAATTGATAAAATCAAAAGTAGTAAAGCACCCGGTCCTGATGAGGTCTTTCCTAGAATATTGAAAGAATGTAAGGATGTGTTAAGTGAGCCCCTAGCATGCATCTTTAGAAAATCATTGGAGAGTGGCATTGTGCCAGTGGCATGGAAGAAAGCCAATGTGATACCTATATTTAAGAAAGGGGATAAAACAAATATGTCTAACATAACATAACATAACATAACATAATTACACGGATGACAAAAGCCACAAGAGCCTATCAAAGGTCATCCGCCTCCGTCAAAACCCACCCACAAAAAGCACCATCACCAGGGGAAGACAAAATCAAAGTCCCCCACAATATAATATAACGGATGACAAAAGCCACTAGGGCTCATCATAGGTCATCCGAGTCAAGCGGCCTCTTTTTTAAGGCACCCAAACTCCCAGGAGAACTACATCCAGAGGATTGCATCCAGAAACAAGGGTATCACCAATCAAGGCTTGTCAAGAACTAAATCATGCAGCTATAGATATATACAAACAATATTAATATATACAAAACTTAGGAACCATCACAACCTTCCCTTCCCATAAACTCATCCAACCTACTCTTAAATACATTTAGATTTGGACTACCTACTACCCTCTGCGGCAATTTGTTGCAGAAGTCTACCACTCTATTGGTGAAAAAATATTTTCTTAAATCCAACCTACACCCTTGCTTTTTAATTTTCAAGTGGTGACCTCTAGTCCGATTTCCATCATCTAACTCTAAAACTTGCTAACATCCAATTTATCTATCCCGGAAAAAATTTTAAAGAGCTCAATCATATCCCCTCTCACACACCTCCTTTCGAACGAGAACATATTTAATACCCTCAGTCTATCTTCATATTCAAGGTGCCTCAGGGAAGGAATAATCTTTGTTGCCCTCCGTTGCACTGACTCGAGAAGGTTAATATCGTGTCTAAAATGTGGGGACCATGCCTGTATACAGTACTCTAGATGTGGCCTAACATAAGAGTTATAGAGTTTAAGAATAACCTCCTTACTTTCGTAACTGACATTTCTCTTAATAAAACCCAGCACTCTATTTGCCCTATTTCTTGCTTCAATACACTGCTTAGAAAACCTTAATGACTTATCTATTACTACTCCTAGATCTTTCTCATCCTCTACTGAGCTCAGCCAATGCCCATCCATTTCATAGTTAAATTCTCTATTATCTAATTACAGACCAGTAAGTTTGACATCAGTGGTAGGGAAAATGATGGAATCTATTATAGCAAGGAATATTAGGGATCACTTGGATAAGCATAAGTTGATAAAAGAATCACAGCATGGCTTTAGTAAGGGTAAATCCTGCCTGACTAATTTACTGTCTTTTTATAGTAAGGTGTATGAAGCAGCAGATAAGGATGAAAACTATGATATTTTATACTTGGACTTTAGTAAGGCTTTTGATCGAGTGCAACACTTACGGCTTCTGAGCAAAGATAAAGCACACAGGATCGATGGCAGTATATTTAGGTGGATTCAGTCATGACTTGGTGACAGACAGCAAAGAGTTAGTATAGATGGAGTTAAATCTGAGTGGGGGTGTCTTAGCAGTGGAGTTCCGCAAGGATCTGTTTTGGGTCCCTTGCTATTCTTAATTTATATTAAGGATCTTGAAATAGGTATAAGTAGTGACCTGAGTAAATTTGCTGATGATACTAAGCTAGGTAGGGCCATTAGGGCTGATTCTGATGCTGTTGTAATGCAGGAGGAATTGACCATTCTGTCCAATTGGCCTGAGAAATGGCAAATGAAGTTTAACATAGACAAATGTAGTGTACTTAGTATAGGTAGAAATAATCCACTGAATAGTTATAAATTAAATGGGAGAAATTTAGGGAGGACCGATTGTGAGAGGGACTTGGGTATTTTGGTAAGTTCAGACCTTCGTCCTAGAAAGCAATGCCTAAATGCTAAGAATAAAGCTAATAGGATATTGGGATTCATTAGGAGGAGTGTAAGCAATAAGAGTGCTGAAGTCAGTCTAAAACTGTATCTGGTGCTAATTAGGCCTCATCTAGACTATGCAGTACAATTTTGGTCACCATATTATAGGAAGGATATTGATTTGCTTGAGTCTGTGCAGAGAAGGATGACAAAGATGATTGGTGGGCTAAGGAACTTACCTTATGGTGAAAGGCTCAGAAAACTAAATCTACATACATTGGAAAGGAGAAGAGTGAGAGGGGAATTGATTGAAGTCTTCAAATGGGTAAAAGGATATAATAAAGGGGATCTGGGTAAGGTTCTTATACTTAGTGAACATGACAGGACACGTAGCAATGGGTTTAAGCTTGATAAGTATAGGTTTAGGAAGGAGATTGGGAGGAATTGGTTTACAAATCGTGTGGTAGATGAATGGAATAGGCTCACTAGACATGTGATAGAAGCCTCCCTTTGGGTAGTTTTAAGAATAGATTAGATAAATATATGAATGAAGCTGCTAGATGGGACTGAATTTTTTATGTACATATGTATATATTTTTCTAAGGAGTGGGGAGATTATTTTGCGGTTGCATGAATGGACATAATCCTCTGGATGCATTTTATGTATATTGTAGATTAGATCTGACAAACTCCTGTAAAGGGTGACAATGTTGATGACTTTTCTCTGGTAAGAAATCTTTTGTGTGTTGACTGGAACAGGAGCTGCCCAGTGTAGGCCATGAATGATCTTTTGCAGTCTCCTTCTTTTCTTATGTTCTTATTAAGTCATTCTAAAACTGTATCTGGCGCTAGTTAGGCCTCATCTAGACTATGCAGTACAATTTTTGGTCACCATATTATAGGAAGGATATTGATTTGCTTGAGTCTGTGCAGAGAAGGATGACAAAGATGATTGGTGGTCTAAAGAACTTACCTTATGGTGAAAGGCTCAGAAAACTAAATCTACATACATTGGAAAGGAGAAGAGTCACAGGGGAATTGATTGAAGTCTTCAAATGGGTAAAAGGATATAATAAAGGGGATCTGGGTAAGGTTCTTATACTTAGTGGACATGTAGCAATGGGTTTACGCTTGATAAGTATAGGTTTAGGAAGGAGATTGGGAGGAATCGGTTTACAAATCGTGTGGTAGATGAATGAAGATAAGAACATAAGAAAAGAAGGAGACTGCAAAAGACCATTCATGGCCTACACTTGGCAGCTCCTGTTCCAGTCAACACACAAAAGATTTCTTATCAGAGAAAAGTCATCAACATTGTAACCCTTAACAGGAGTTCATCAGATCTAATCTACAATATACATAAAATACATCCAGAGGATTATGTCCATTCATACAACCACAAAATATAATCTCCCCACTCCTTAGAAAAATATATACATATCTACATAAAAAAAAGTCAGTCCCATCTAGCAGCTTCATCCATATATTTATCTAATCTATTCTTAAAACTACCCAGAGAGGAGGCTTCTATCATATGTCTAGTGAGCCTATTCCATTCATCTACCACACGATTTGTAAACCAATTCCTTCCAATCTCTACCCCTAAACCTATACTTATCAAGCTTAAACCCATTGCTACATGTCCTGTCATGTTCACTAAGTATAAGAACCTTACCCAGATCCCCTTTATTATATCCTTTTACCCATTTGAAGACTTCAATCAATTTCCCTCTGACTCTTCTCCTTTCCAATGTATGTAGATTTAGTTTTCTGAGATTTTCCCTATAAGGTAATTTCCTTAGCCCACCAATCATCTTTGTCATCCTTCTCTGCACAGACTCAAGCATATCAATATCCTTCCTATAATATGGTGACCAAAATTGTACTGCATAGTCTAGATGAGGCCTAATTAGCGCCAGATACAGTTTTAGAATGACTTCAGCACTCTTATTGCTTACACTCCTCCTAATGAATCCCAATATTCTATTAGCTTTATTCTTAGCATTTAGGCATTGCTTTCTTTGACGAAGGTCTGAACTTACCAAAATACCCAAGTCCCTCTCACAATCAGTCCTCCCTAAAATTCTACCATTTAATTTATAACTATTCAATGGATTATTTCTACCTATACTAAGTACACTACATTTGTCTATGTTAAACTTCATTTGCCATTTCTCGGCCCAATTGGACAGAATGGTCAATTCCTCCTGCATTACAACAGCATCAGAATCAGCCCTAATGGCCCTACCTAGCTTAGTATCATCAGCAAATTTACTCAGGTCACTACTTATACCTATGTCAAGATCATTAATATAAATTAAGAATAGCAAGGGACCCAAAACAGATCCTTGCGGAACTCCACTACTAACACACCCCCACTCAGATTTAACTCCATCTATACTAACTCTTTGCTGTCTGTCATCAAACCATGACAGAATCCACCTAAATATACTGCCATCGATCCTGTGTGCTTTAACTTTGCTCAGAAGCCCTAAGTGTGGCACTCGATCAAAAGCCTTACTAAAGTCCAAGTATAAAATATCATAGTTTTCATCATTATCTGCTGCTTCATACACCTTACTATAAAAAGACAGCAAATTAGTCAGACAGGATTTACCCTTCCTAAAGCCATGCTGTGATTCTTTTATCAACTTATGCTTATCCAAGTGATCTCTAATATTCCTTGCTATAATAGATTCCATCATTTTTTTTTTTTTTCCTACCACTGATGGAATAGGCTTACTAGACATGTGATAGAATCCTCCTCTCTGGGTAGTTTTAAGAATAGATTAGATAAATATATGGATGAAGCTGCTAGATGGGTCTGACTTTTTTATGTATATATTTTTCTAAGGAGTGGGGAGATTATATTTTGCAGTTGAATGAATGGACATAATCCTCTGGATGCATTTTATGTATATTGTAGATTAGATCTGACAAACTCCTGTAAAGGGTGACAACGTTGATGACTTTTCTCTGGTAAGAAATCTTTTGTGTGTTGACTGGAACAGGAGCTGCCAAGTGCAGGCCATGAATGGTCTTTTGCAGTCTCCTTATTTTCTTATGTTCTTATGTGAAACAGATGCAGTTATTATTGGGGACTTCAACTTAAACTCTGTGGACTGGGAAAATATGATGGGTAGGGATAGAACAAATGGCAGGTTTATAGAATGCTTTGAGGATAATTTTTTTAATCAATTTGTTAATGAGCCAACAAGGGGGGACAATATATTAGATTTAGTACTTTCTAACAATGATCATTTGGTTCAAGAATTGACTGTTGGGGAAGCATTGGGAAATAGTGACAATCAGATAGTTCGGTTTAACTTGGGAATTGAGAAGGGTAAAATAACCGAGAATGCTGTAAAAGTTCCAAATTTTCATAAGGGAGATTATGTAAAACTCTGAAGCTTGCTAAATTTTGTAGACTGGGATGTAGAATTCAGGGGTAAAAATGCTTATGGGATGTGGGATACTTTCAAGCATATAATAAATGTAGTCCAAGAACAATGTATCAGCATGGGTTTAGATCAGGTAGATCATGTTTGACTAATTGGTAATACTTCAGATTCGTGGCGCACGGTAGATGGCGCTGTTAGTCGGCTACAATTTTGGGCTACAGCATATCTCTTATGACGTCAGACGGTGCCCCAGATATGACCAATCACGGCGTTATATTGTTTTGTTGTTTTGGGGATTTGTAACTTTTAGTTTGTATTATTTACTAAATATCTGTGCCTCTGCTTATTTATAGTTTTTTCTAAGTTAGGTAAGGTTTCTTGATGTCTTTTATTGTTTTTTTTTTTGTTTTCGTATATTTTGTATTGTTACGAACGATAACAGCTTCTTACTGGCAACGTCGTAGCTTATAACTATGACCCGTTTTGCTCTGCGTGCTCTACTTGTGCTTCGTCATTATTCGAATTTGGCTTTATTTTGCATAACCGCGAAAAACTTTTAGATTACTCAGAGGCTCATAAATTAATTAAGAAAACTATAAAATGCCCAAAATACACTGCGAATTTACATTTTTCGGAAAATTTACTGTTTCGTTGTGATAAGTTCTATTTAAACGAAAACGGTAAACATTTTGCTGGCTATCTCGCAACCGCTCTTTTCGTGAAGAAATTTTCCAGTATCAAAGAGCGATTCCACGAATTTCTGCCCGCTTAAAGTTAGTATGGTTTGTCTTTAGGTTACGTTTTTTCTGCCAGTAAAAAGCTGCTCGTGGGGGAGTAAGCACTGCAGGGAGACCACCCTACGATGACCCTGAGTTTCAATCAATTGGGGGGGTCTGGGGGGCGCAGCCCCCCAGTATATACTCATATACCAAAAAATATTACGCCGATATTGTTCACATCCGACGCTACCGTCTGACGTCATAAGAGATATGCTGTAGCCCAAAATTGTAGCCGACTAACAGCGCCATCTACCGTGCGCCACGAATCTGAAGTGTTACCGACTAATTTACTAGACTTTCTGGAGTTTGTAACAGATCAAGTAGATAAGGGAGAGAAAGTAGATGTAATTTACTTAGATTTTAGTAAAGCATTTGATAAGGTACCACATAGGAGACTAGTTCATAAATTAAAAATGATTGGGATATGTGGGGGTGTTTGAAATTGGATAGCTGAGTGGCTGAAAGACAGGAAGCAAAGGTAGCAAACAGCTAGCACGTGTTTTGTAGAGCTCTCAGAATATTTTGATTTTTTGCTATACCTTGGTGTGTGACATAGTAAACATAAATATTAAGTTATTAGATCATATATTTGGTTAATATAACAAAGTTAAATTGTGGTTATTTTGTTTTGGTGAGAAAGTGAATTTTGTTTACTTTGGTGGCCATCTTGATTAGCAGATTTTAAACTTGCGCACACAAATTAGGGTCAAATTCTTGTTGTTTCATAAGTTTTTGTTTCTATTATTGTTCTTGTTTAAGTATGGCTGACTGTTTGGATGTAGAGAGTATGCTTTTTGAAAGTAGTGTGTATGTAGTGTGCGATGTGGTTGGTGTAGAGAAGAGAGTAAATGTGTCTGAGTGCCATGTATGTGCTTTGACTGAGGAGGTGAGTCGATTACGTGCGGAATGCTTGAGGCTGAATGATTTAGTGTCTGAAGTGAGAAGGATGCAAGTGTACATTTGAAGAATCAGATTGGGACCAGGAGGGAGGAAGTTAGGCCTAGAACAAGGACTGGAGAGAAAGCAGTAAGTGAAGTAAATGATGATGAGTGGTGGGTGAAAGTGAACAGAATAGATAAGTTAGGACAGGTTAGGTGTGTGAATGAGAGGGACATGGAGCCTGTTAGGCTAACTAACAGATTTGATGCCCTGAGAGAGGAAGAATTTGAAAGGGATTTGTCTGGTGTGGCCTGTGCCTGAAAGTAGAATAGGAGGTTGAGTGAGTGAGAGCAGGAGGGAGGGTAATACTAGGCTTAGAGAGAATAGGAGAATGACTGAGGTGATTGTGATGGGTGACTCTCAGATTAGGTATTTAGATAGGAAGTTGAGTGAAAGTAAATGGAAGGGAGTGAGAGTTTGTCTGCCGGGTGCTGGTGTAAATGATGTGTGTGAGAGGTATGATAGGTTGGTGTCTGGGTGTGAGAGGGAAGCAGTTGTGATTACACATGTCGGAGTAAACGATGTAAAGAAGGTGGGTACTTGTGAGTTCGACAGCGGTATAAAAGGCTGAATGAAAGTCTGTGTGAAAGTAGAGTAAAAGGCGTTGTTTCAGGTGTGCTTCTGAGAATGGATGTAGGGATGGAATGGTTGTCTCGTGCAATGGGGTTGAATGAATATGTGAAAGGTTTGTGCGAGGAGTCAGGATTGGTGTTTGTAGATGTTTGGAGTGGGTTTTTTGGGAATAAGAGTTTGTATGCGATGGATGGACTCCATCTGAGCCGAGATGGGGTTGAGGTTTTGTGGCGGGAATTAGATAGTGTTATTAGGTCTTTAGAGGCGGGAAACTAGGTTTTGATAGTGGTCAGGGAAATTTTATGGCTCAAAGTGAGGCAGGGATAGGAAGCAAACACAGATTTGTAGAAGGTAGGCAGGCTAATGGAAGTGCTTTAGGGTTACATTTCTTGAGTAGTGATAGTGGTCAAGGAAATACAAGAGTACAGGGTCGGATGAGGAGAGAAAGGAGATGCAGAGGAGATAGGTCCTCAGGTGCTTCAGGGATAGGTGGGCTGAGTTGTCTTTACACAAATGCTCGTAGTCTTAGAAATAAGAGGGATGAATTATTTAGTTATATCATTCATCAAGATATAGATATAATATATATAGTTGAATCATAGGTTAATGAAAGTATATTTAATGATAATGTCAGTGAATTTGAACTAGAAGGTTATACTATGTACATTAGTCAAAGGAGAGATAGGACTGGTGGTGGGTTGATTATTTATATTACAAATAGCATTTCTTCAAATCTAAATAACTCTATAAAGCAAGGAGAAGGCTAATCATTATGGATAGATATTAAGGTTGGTAAAAATAGGAAAATACACCTGGGAGCTTTTTATAGACCCCCGGGACAGACTGATTGCATTGATGAGTTAATGATTAGGGAAATAAGTAAAGGATGCAAAGAAGATACAGTTATTCTGGGTGACTTTAATTTTACTTCTGTAGACTGGGAAAATATGATAGGAAGAGATAGAGCAAGTTGTAAGTTTATGGAGTGTTTTGAGGATAACTTTTTGACCCAATTTGTTAATAAGCCAACAAGGGGTGCCAATATATTAGATCTAATTCTTTCATATGATGATCACTTAGTTCAAGGATTGAGTGTAGGGGAATCATTGGGAAACAGTGATCATCAGATGGTTCGGTTTAATTTGCAAATAGTTAAAGGTAGAACAGCAACAAACTCCACAAAAATTCCAAATTTTTATAGGGGAGATTACAAAAATTACGCGGCATGCTAAATCAGATTAGGTGGGATATAGAATTCCATGGAAAGAATACTTATGAGATGTGGGATATTTTTAAGACTATATTAAACATGGTTCAGAAACAGTGTATCCCGATGAAGTCTATTAGGAAGAAATGTAGGAAACCATTATGGTGGAATCAAGAAATACCTAATAAAGTTTCAGAGAAAAAAAGGGCATACCAGAGATTACAAAGTGAGAGTAGTTTAGATAATTTAAACCATTATAGGTCAACCAGAAATGAACTAAATAAGATTATTAAGAAGACCAAAAGGACAGCAGAAATTAATTTAGCTAAAAATAATAATAAAGATCCTAAAAAATTCTTTAGCTATTATAGAATCAATAATAAATCTAACAGTGATAAAATAGGGCCTATTAAATATGAAGGGGTTTTGAAAGAATCTGATGAGTAAATAGTAGAGGTCCTTAATGATCATTTTGCTTCAGTATTCACAGAAGAGAAACCAGTTAGATTAATTTATGATAATTCTAGGTCAAGGGAAGTAGTGATAAATTCTATTAATATAGACAGAGAAGAAATTAAAGGGCTTATAATGCAATTAAATACTAGTAAGGCATCTGGCCCTGACAACATTTATTCTAGGATACTCAAAGAAGGTGTAGAAAGTATTGCAGTAGCTCTTGAGAAGATATTTATTAGATCACTAGAGTCTGGAGAAATACCAAATGATTGGAAATTGGCAAATGTAGTGCCAATTTTTAAAAAGGGAAGCAAAGAGGATCCAAATAACTTTAGACCGGTAAGCTCAACTTCTATAGTCTGTAAAAT
Organism: Ceratothoa steindachneri; assembly: GCA_963969495.1. Classification (NCBI taxonomy): domain Eukaryota; kingdom Metazoa; phylum Arthropoda; class Malacostraca; order Isopoda; family Cymothoidae; genus Ceratothoa; species Ceratothoa steindachneri. The sequence continues at coordinate 89,269,110 of OZ018333.1, forward strand.
TCTTGAGAAGATGGTTAAGAAGGGAATTTCTGATCATCTAAAGAGTAGCAGATTAATTAATGATGCTCAGCATGGTTTTAGAAAAGATAGATCGTGTTTAACTAATTTACTGGATTTTATGGATTATGTAACTAAAGAATTAGATAGGGGTGAGAAAGTTGATGTGATCTACGTAGATTCAGCAAAGCTTTTGATAAGGTTCCACATAGAAGACTAGTTCATAAATTAAAGCTGCATGGGATATGTGGGAACGTTTTAAATTGGATAACTAAATGGCTGAAAAATAGGAAACAGAGAGTTGTACTGAATGGAGTGAGGTCAGAGTGGAGGAATGTTATTAGTAGCGTACCTCAGGGATCAGTTTTAGGCCCTTTATTATTTATAATCTATGTAAATGATCTTGGGCAAGGTGTAAATAGCAAAGTGTCAATTTTTGCTGATGACACTAAATTGGCAGCTGTAGTCAAAGAGGTTGAGGGTAGCTTTAAAGTGCAGGGTGACTTAGATAAGTTGTTAGCTTGGGCTCAGAAGTGGCAAATGACTTTTAACCTTAATAAATGCAAAGTTATTAACATGGGGAGAGATAATAGGGAATTTAGCTATGAGATGGATGGATATTGGCTTAATTCAGTTGAAGATGAGAAGGACTTAGGAGTGGTATTAGATAGGTCACTGAAATTTTCAAAGCAGTGTATTGAGGCAAAAAATAGAGCAAATAGGGTGCTAGGTTACATTAAAAGAAATGTTAGCTACAAGAGTAAGGAAGTCATCCTTAAACTATACAACTCTTATGTCAGGCCACATTTAGAGTACTGTATACAGGCATGGTCACCACATTTTAGATATGATATAAACTTATTAGAGTCAGTACAAAGGAGGGCAACAAAAATAATACCATCCCTGAAGCATCTTAAATATGAAGATAGACTGAGGGTATTAAATATGTTTTCATTTGAAAGAAGGTGTGTGAGGGGAGATATGATTGAGCTTTTTAAATCTTTTCTTGGATGGATAATTTGGATTTCAGCAAGTTATTTGAGTTAGAAGGTAGTAATAGAACTAGAGGCCACCACTTAAAGATTAAAAAACAGAGGTGCAGACTGGATGTTAGAAAATATTTCTTCACTAACAGAGTGGTGGATTATTGGAATAGTTTGCCACGTGAGACTGTAGACAGCCCAAACTTGAATGTTTCCAAGCGCAGATTGGATGATTATATGGGGATGGAGGGTTAATTTCTTACTTTTTGGTATGTGGATATGTTTCTTGACTCATTCCTGTGGATGCAGTTTCTTTTTATTGTATATTTTGGGGAATTTGATTTTGTTTTTGACAGACTCCTATGGAGGCTTTAAATTATATATTGTAGATGCATGGTTGGACATTCCTATGGATTGTTAAATTGTATATTGTAGATGCATGATATGACAAAATCCTATGGATGCATTATATGGGTGGGATTTGATGGATACGGATGACAAGAGAGAGGCCCTTGTGGCTTTTGTCATCCATAAAATTATGTTATGTTATGTTATGTTAGTGCTAAATGGTGTAAAGTCAGAGTGGAGGGATGATATAAGTGGGGTTCCCTTAGGGATCAGTTCTCGGTCCATTATTATTTGTCATCTATATAAACGATCTTGGGGAGGCAGTTAATAATAAAGTGTCAATTTTTATGGATGATACCAAATTAGCAGCTGTAGTTAAAGATATTAATGATAATTTTAAAGTGCAGGGGGATTTAAATAAATTGTTATCCTGGGCACATAAGTGGCAAATGACTTTCAACCTTGATAAGTGCAAAGTTATTAACATGGGAAAAGATAATAGAGAATTTAACTATGAAATGGATGGGCATTGGCTGAGCTCAGTAGAAAGATCTAGGAGTAGTAATAGATAAGTCATTAAGGTTTTCTAAGCAGTGTATTGAAGCAAGAAATAGGGCAAATAGAGTGCTGGGTTTCATTAAGAGAAATGTCAGTTACAAAAGTAAGGAGGTTATTCTTAAACTCTATAACTCTTATGTTAGGCCACATCTAGAGTACTGTATACAGGCATGGTCCCCACATTTTAGACACGATATTAACCTTCTCGAGTCAGTGCAACGGAGGGCAACAAAGATTATTCCTTACCTGAGGCACCTTGAATATATAGATAGACTGAGGGTATTAAATATGTTCTCGTTCAAAAGGAGGTGTGTGAGAGGGGATATGATTGAGCTCTTTAAAATTTTTTCCGGGATAGATAAATTGGATGTTAGCAAGTTTTTTGAGTTAGATGATGGCAATCAGACTAGAGGTCACCACTTGAAAATTAAAAAGCAAGGGTGTAGGTTGGATTTAAGAAAATATTTTTTCACCAATAGAGTGGTATACTTCTGGAACAAATTGCCGCTGAAGGTTTGTAGGTAGTCCAAATCTAATTGTATTTAAGAGTAGGTTGGATGAGTTTATGGGGAAGGAAGGTTGTGATGGTTCCTAAGTTTTGTATATTTAATATTGTTTGTATATATGTATAGCTGCATGATTTAGTTCTTGAAAAGCCTTGATTGGTGATACCCGTGTTTCTGGACGCAATCCTCTGGATGTAGTTTTCCTGGGAGTTCAGGTGCCCTAAAAAAGAGGCCGTTTGACTCGGATGACCTATGATGAGCCCTTGTGGCTTTTGTCATCTGTTATATTAGATTGTGGGGGGACTTTGATTTTGTCTTTCCCTGGTGATGGTGCTTTTTGTGGGTAGGTTTTGACCGATGTGGATGACCTTTGATAGGCCCTGAAGATCGGGGGCAGGCCTGAAAAAGTGGGGAGGGGAGGGGTAATCAGCCAAAATGACACTAAGTTGTGTTTATGTTTCTTTCACCTGTGCATGCATATTCATGCGCATTTGATTAAATAAAAATGTTAGAACATTATTGTATGAATAATTATTATTATATACTGGGGACTGTGCCCTGTAGACCCACCCCATTTGTTTGAAACTCAGGATCATCATAGGGGGTACCCCGGCAGTGATATCTCCATGAGCAGTCCCCTTGAATTTACTTGAAAAAGGGGAAACATATTAGAAAAGGGACGAATATCTTGTGTCTCATCGGTCGCGCCCATATCTTTAGATTTACCATAAAAACTCCTTTTCTATCTATTTCCTACATTTTATCCATGCACCTCCTATCTTTTACAATCGTTTCGATCCTTCTTTTCCTAGTTTTCCATAGCTCTTAGATATATAATGTGTATTTTTCTACTTCTTCTTCACTTGTTGGGTTGAACAAAAGCACTTTTTCCAATGTGGTGTCTCCTATAGTATTATACTTTCTACATATTTCTATTAGTCCTTCACAATTTAGTACGATGAGAAGGAATTAGCTTAGTAGTAGATAGGTCACTGAAGTTTTCAAAACAGCATATTGAGGCAAAAAATAGAGCAAATAGGGTGTTACGATACATTAACAGGAATGTTGGCTATAAGAGTAAAGAGGTTATCCTTAAACTCTACAACTTCTATGTTAGTTCACATTTAGAGTACTGTATACAAGCATGGTCACCACATTTTAGACATGACATCAACCTGCTAGAGTCAGTACAAAGGAGGGCAATAAAAATAATACCTTCCCTGAAGCACCTTGAATATGAATATAGATTGAGGGTATTAAATATGTTCTCATTTGAAAGAAGATGTGTGAGGGGAGATATGATTGAGCTTTTTAAGGTAAATATATAGATGAGCGGCCCGGCCGGAAAAAATTATTTTGTGTAAATATTATCGTTCACCTGTGTCATTTCTGACGTCATACCCCACCCCCAACCCTTATTATAATTTGCAAAACGATTAAAGGCACCGAGATGATGTAGTTAAAGCATTCACCTCTGTAAACGTCAGAACATTATAAAAATTAGGATTATATACTGGGGCTGTGCCTCCCAGACCCCCCATCCAATTTAATGAAACTCAGGATCATTGTAGGGCGGTCCACGCATCGTGTTTAACCCCCCACGAGCCGTCCCCTATAAATGTACTCCAAAACCGTGAAACATTTTGGAACACGAACAAAATAGTACATCTTATCGACTGGGCCACTCGTCTACATATTTACCTTTTAAAATCTGTTCTGAGATGGATAAGTTGGATTTTAGCAAGTTATTTGAGTTGGAAGGTAGTAATAGGACTAAGGGGTCACCCCTTAAAAATTAAAAAACAGAGGTGCAGGTTGGATGTTAGAAAATATTTTTTCACCAATAGAGTGGTAGATTACTGGAATAGTTTGCCATCTGAGACGGTAAACAGTCCAAACTTGAATTTATCCAAACTTCCGATACTCAAGCAGGAAGACAGCTTTTTCTTGATCCAGGTTGGTGTTGAATTTGGACTTTCAAGTTGTGTTGCCTGGTGGTGTTATTTCTTGTTGGTTAGAACATGTTAAACATTCCTTACTGTAGTTGATGTTAATATTCTTGAGGATCTTGAACTTTGGATAACATCTGCCCATAGTCTGCAGAATTTTGGGTCAGAAGTTGAAGGATTGCTAGTTGATCAGAGTAGGAGAGATGAGACGGTCCCTGCACCAGTCGTGTTGCTCTGCACTAGATCCGCTCCAAGTTGTCCATGTCCCTTTTCATTGATGGGCTCCATATCACAGAAGCATATTTCAGGCAAGGTTTGATTAAACTCTTGTATAGGTAAATGAAGGCAGTCTTATCCAATACTGAAAAGATGTTTGAGGGCTCCCAGGACTCTGTTGGCCTCGCTAATCTGTGTTTGAATATGTTGCGAGAATCTTAACTTGTCTATAATGACAGCTAGGTCTTTTTCCTCTTAAGCTACCAGCAGGGAGTTTGATGTATCGTTGTCTGTTGACATTGTATAGTTTCTCAGAGGAATATTGGAGCCTAAGTGCATTACCTTACATTTTTCTGGGTGGAAAAGCATCTGCATCATGTAATTCCACTCTGGAGTTTATCTATGTTGCCTTGTAAAGAGTGCTACAGGTCTTCTTGCTCTATTATTTGATAGATCTTTGTATCATCAGCATACATAGATATGTAATTATCTAGAAGGTCTGACACATCTGATACAAACATGGTGAAAAGCAAGGGTCCCAATACAGGGCCATGGGGAACACCACTACTGATGTTGCACCATTCTGACAGCAAACCGTTGACAATCACCTGCTGTTCTCTGCCTGTAAGGAAACCTCTAATCCAAGTCAGTGTGCTACCTTTGATTCCAAGGGTGGCCAGTTGTACAAGCAAGCACTTGTGTGGAATCATATCAAAAGCCTCGGCATAGTCCATGAATATTATGTCCACCGGCAGATTGTGACTTATCGCCTCGGTCCAAATCTCCATGGCTCTAACAAGTTAGTTGTAGTAGACTTTCTGGAAGTAAATGCATGTTGTTGATTGCAGAGAAGATTGTTCACTCTAAGGTGTTTCATAATGTCAAATGTGAGAATGCGCTCCAGGGTTTTGCAAACAACCAAGGTAAGTGACACAGGTCTGTAATTAGCAGAGTTAGACTTGTCTCCTTTTTTGTAGATTGGGGTCACTGTGGCAATCTTCCACTGCTTTGGCACCTCTCCTCTCTCCAGGCTTGTTTCAAATAAGATTGTAAGAAGAGTGGCTAATATCTCTGCCATTTCATTCAGTATTCGAGGGTGGATATGGTCAGGTCCCAGTGATTTTTTTGTGCCTAGTTTTTCAAGTGTCTTGAGTATTCTCTCTTTGGTGATTGTTACATTTAGTTCTGATTGCAGTTCTTTATTTATAAAACTTGGAAAAGCTGATATGTCTTCTCTTGTAAAGACAATTGAGTATTGTTTATTTAGCATATCTGCCTTGTCTTTATCTTCACTTACAAAGACTCCTTTATTTCTCAAGTCAGCCAGGGTGACTTGTTTTATGGAGACTATTTACGTAGTTCCCAAAACCTTGTTTATGTGTGCTTCTCTAGCTAATCTATTTTCAAATTCTTTCCTAACCTTCTGTAGCGTGTTTTACCAAGTTGCAGGCTTCGATGTACATCTGATAGTCTTGCCCATCTTTAGTATTCAGGTATCATATCCATGTATGATGCTTCTTACTGACCCTTTTAAATGCTGTTCGGTTCATCGAAAGAGGATTTTTTTCCTTAGCTTGTTAAACATGTTTGTTTTGGTGGGGACCCACTTGGCTATTGCTTGTAGAATGGCTTGGTCAATGTAGTCTGCCATTTCCTGAGTTATCCATCCTCTCAATTCTTCTTTCCAGTCAATGTTGAGGGTTTCCTTCATGGCTACATAGTTCTTATTATAGTTATATGTAGTTTTGAAATTACAGGTGAATCTGAGTTATATATCATCCTGAAATGTATTCCTACATGATCACTAGCTCCCAATGGGTCGAACATCTCAAGATGTTCAATCATTTCTGCTTCATTATTGAATACTAGGTCATCTTGTTTGGGTATTTGTCCTTCTCTGTACCTGGTGGGTCATGTAATATGCTAGTGTATGTAGGTGTCCCTTAAACATTCTACATACTTAGTGTGTGAACTGTTTAGGTTAACATTTGATGGAAGGAGTGGTGTAGGGTCCCATGCTATGCTTGGATGGTTGAAACCTCCCACTATTAGCTTGTGAGTGTGGCTACTTGTGGCTGCCCATATTAAAGAGTTATGTTAACTGTTGTCATGTAGGATATCTTGGGCTGGAGTAACTCTTCTATAAATTGTACCAATTAGCCAGTTATTGTTGTCATGCCCATTTATTGTAACCCACACACTGTCAGTGTAGGCTTCTGGAATGCTTGGGAAGATTTGTCTTGCATGGTGTATACTTTTGATATAAATACTCACTCCTCTGGTGTTGAGAGCTGTGAGATCACTTACAAATAAATCATACCCTGGTATTGACATTGTTGACTGGTCAAGAATTTCCCCCATCTTAGGCTTAATTTATATTAATGCCATTATATCATAATTATTAGTGAAATTTTAAAGTAACTAAGGCAATGTACTTGCCCATCACTGAGTTGTCCACATTATTGTAATAAACTCTTAGATATTTGGATGAACGGATTGGCCTAAGTGAGTTGCTGTGGTTATTTACTGGGGATTTGCTCCTTGTTCCTCTTTGATTTCTATTATTTTGATTGGCTGATTGTCCACTTTTTTTCTGGCTGAGATTTTTTTACCTCTGAGAGATAGTATTAAGTTTTTGGACTCAATCTGCTGTTTTTTGGTTAGGTCTGGTTGAATAAAAACATTTTATATATTTTATGGTCACTGTTTCTCAATTCCTTGGCCTTGCCTAGACTAGTTTTCCTATCTCCAGTTGAATCCAGCTCAATTTTCAGTAAATGGTTATTACCATCAACACCTTGTCCTAATTGTGTGGCCTTAGTAATTTTAACAATTAGTTTGAACTATTCCCTAATCATATGCACAACAGACTATAGGTCTTCCTCGGGTGTCTCCTCTTCAGGCAAGTTAAATAATATCAGGTTGCATTTTCTCTGCTCAATTTGCTCTAGCTCCGTCAGGCATTGTCTCAAGTCCCTTGTGTCAATTTTTTGACTAGAACTTGAAGCTAATCCCTTGGGGCCCAGGCCCCATGGGGAGATGTACTAAACTTTCTGTTTGAGAGCCTGTAGTGTTAAATTTTGGACTGTCTACCGTCTCAGATGGCAAACTATTCCAGTAATCTACCACTCTATTGGTGAAAAAATATTTTCTAACATCCAACCTGCACCTCTGTTTTTTAATTTTTAAGGGTTGACCCCTAGTCCTTTTACTACCTTTCAACTCAAACAACTCTCTAAAATCCAACTTATCCATCCCAGAACAGATTTTAAAAAGCTCAATCATATCTCCCCTCATATATCTTCTTTCAAATGAGAACATATTTAATACCCTGAGTCTATATTCATATTCAATGTGCTTCAGGGAAGGTATTATTTTTATTGCCCTTCTTTGTACTGACTCTAGCAGGTTGATGTCATGTATAAAATGTGGTGACCATGCTTGTATACAGTACTCTAAATGTGACCTGACATACAAGTTGTAGAGTTTAACGATAACCTCTTTACTCTTATAGCTAACATTCCTGTTAATGTATCCTAGCACACTATTTGCTCTATTTTTTGCCTAAATACACTGCTTTGAAAACTTAAGTGACCTATCTACTACTACCCCTAAGAACTGCTCATCCCCAAGTGAATTCAGCCAATGCTCATCGATTTCATAGCTAAATTCCCTATTATCCCTTCCCATGTTAATAACTTTGCATTTTTTAAGGTTAAAAGTCATCTGCCATTTCTGAGCCCAAGCTAATAACTTAGTTAAGTCACTCTGCACTTTAAAACTACCCTCAAATTCTTTAACTACAGCTGCCAATTTAGTATAATTAGCAAAAATTGATACTTTACTATTTACAGCCTCCCCAAGATAATTATATAAACTATGAATAATAACGGGCCTACAACAGATTCCCGAGGTATGCCATTGCCACGTCCCTCCACTGTGACCTCACCCCATTCAGCATAACTCTCTGTTTCCTGTTTTTCAGCCATTGAGCTATCTAATTAAAAAATTTACCACATACCCATGCATTTTTAATTTGTGAACTAGTCTCCTATGTCGAAACTTATCAAAAGCTTTGCAAATAGCAAGTAAATTACATCAACATTCTCTCTTATCTAATTGTTTAATAACATAATCCATAAAAAATCAAGTAAATTTGTTAAACACAATCTACCTATTCTAAACCCATGCTGAGCATCATTTATTAACCTACCACGCTCTAGATGGTTTTGAATCGCCTTCTGAACTATTCTTTCAAGAATTTTACAAACTATACAAGTTAGCTTACAGGCCTAAATTTATTAGGGTCCTCTTTACTTCCCTTTTTAAAATTCGGCACTACAATCGCTATTTCCAATTATTAGGTATTTCTCCAAATTCTAGTGATCTATTATATATCTTATCAAGAGCTACAGCAATACTATATACACCTTTGCGTAACCTAGAATGAATGTTTTCTTGGCCAGATGACTTACTAGTATTTAACTACAATATAAACCCTTTAATTATTTCCCAGTTCACATTAATGGTATTCAACACCAACACTACTTCCCTTGACCTTTAAAAATCATGAATTAATCTATCTGGATTATCTTAAGTAAATAATGAATAAAAATGATCATTAAGAACCTCTACTATTTCCTGATCAGATTCTTTCAAAACCCCTTCATATCTAATAGGACCTATTTTATCACTGTTAGATTTGTTATTAATTCTATAATAGCTGAATAATTTTCTTGGATCTTTATTATTATTTTGAGCTAATTTAATTTCTGCTGCCCTTTTGCTCTTGTTAATAATCTTATTTAGCTCATTTCTGGTCAACCTATAATGATTTAAATTGCCAGATAGTCCTATCCCTGAAGCACCTCTTTTGGAATGTATACCTTCTACTCTCTTCTGCATCCCTTTCCTTTCCCTGACCCAGCCAGTACTCTTATATTTCCTTGACCACTATCAGTAACTAGTTTCCTGCCTGCAAAGACCCACTGACACTATCTAACTCCTGGCATAACACGTCAACCCCAGCCTGGCTTAGATGGAGTCCATCCAATGCCTTATTCCCATAAAACTAATTCCAAACACTAATACAGACTCCTCACAAAGGCCTTCACATACTCATTCAGTTTAATTGCACAAGACAACCATTCCATCCCCACATCCAATCTCAGAGGCACATCTGAAACAATGTCTTTCACTCTACTTTCAACTTACCTCTTGAACCTCTCTCGTAACTCACATGAACCTACCTTCTTCACATCTTTACTCTTACATGCTTAATCACAACTGCATCCCTCTCACACCCAGACAACAGACTATTATACCTCTCAGGCACATCATTTACACCAGCAACTAGCAAACAAACTCTCACTCCCTTCCATTTGTTCGCACTCAACTTCTATAACATAACATAACATAATTTCATGGATGACAAAAGCCACAAGGGCCTATCAAGGGTCATAAGTATCCATCAAATCCCACCCACATAATGCATCCATAGGCTTTTGTTAGATCATGCATCTACAATATACAATTTAAATAATCCATAGGATTATGTCAAACCATGCATCTACAATATATAATTTAAAGCCCCCATAGGAGTCTGTCAAAAACAAAATCAAAGTCTCCCAAAATATACAATAAAAAGAAACTGCATCCACAAGAATGAGTCAAGAAACATACCCCCATACCAAAAAGTGCCTTCAGTACATTGTGTTTGGATTACATCCATACATATAATCAAACTCCAACTATACTTTGTTATAATAATAATGATACTCATATGAATAATAATAGTAATTAAAAGATTATCAGGTAGGTAAGAATTAAGAGCTCAGAAATTCCACACAAATGTACATTACCTTCCAAACCTAAAACTCCTTTATCTGATGAAGTCATTCCATTTGGCCACCCCCTTCTTGCTGACCCAGCCTCCTTGCTTCAGCTAACCCCTATGGCAACAAGCAATCTTCTGTCTCAAGTATCAAAATTCTTTATTACCCCTGACTAATTTCCTGTGGTTTCACTTTTTTTTGCAAAACATATTCTTTGGTAAATGTTGTCAGGCTCCACCCCTAATCACCTTGAATTATATAGTATTGATTAATACTAAGGTAGGAGTATCCTCTAAAATATTGGCTCATTTGTCAGAAATTTCTACCCTCTTAAGCTTATGATAAAGTTAACTGGATAGTTATTGTAAAAAAAAACATGCCACTGTGTTCAATGGTCTATTGGCTCAATTGGAAAAATCTAAAAAAAAAACTTAGTAACTAAATCAAAAATCTAACTGGACCATTATTATATATAACCACACCCACTTAAAATGGGCATATAAAAAAAGTTATGAAACTACTTGTGAGAGAGGAGTGTCTCAGACATAAATCCACCCCTTTAAAGTTGCCTCATTACATCCTTCTGTCCCCTGTAATTCAAAATAACTGATATCTTCAAGTGACTGATACTCTCCTCCATCGAGCAATGTGCCTTCTCCAGTCATAACAGACAATATTACCAGCTGTAATGGGGAGTACTTTCATCGCCTCCGGTATCAGATGACATTCCAGGTTTTGTGTCTCCTCTAGTCTTATAAGGCGACATTACCAACCATAAACTCTTGTAATCTTCCTCACCAGTTGTAACACATGATGTTACCAGCTGTAACCATTGTTCCACTAACAGTGCTTGGAGTTCTACCTCCGGGAAGTGTATCGCCATTTTTGCTAGGGGCTTCTCTTCGGAAGAAGGTCCCCTCCGAGCTAGGCCTGGAGGGCATATTCTTTCAATGGAATAAATACCTGGGGATTCCATGCCAGCTAGGAGGAGCTGTGGAGGCTCATCTCCTTTTTTCTTTAGATATCTTTTTGCAGGAGACCATGCTAGGTATGTGCCCCCTTCATACCCTCCTAGGGTATAATGGTTTGTGACCTCACCAATATGAGATGGGGCTAGGGAGGAGGATGTACCACTTACACTTGGTATGATGTCCCTGTTCTTCATCTCGTTTTACCTACCTACCTTCAGGCAGTATCTGTGCATCTGCACCTGTAGAGGAGGTATAGTGTCACTTCTGCGTATATTCCACCGTTAGTTGATTTCAACATGGGGACTTACACTGCATCATGGCACAATTGCCAAAGCCCTTTCTCTTGAACGGAAGATGCCTCCTCTGTGGAGATTACTCAATCAATTTCAGGGATCAGGTCCTTGCAGACCTGATACCAAGGACCTAGAAATATCGGTGGCCTGAATGTGGATGAGTTTACACATCACTGCCTAAGAACCACTTCATTCGTCTTGATCTATCTTTGTACTCTCTAGTTGCACAGCCTGATTATGGGTTGGGGGTAGTCGATGACTTCCATGGTAGTGATCACTTTCCCATTCAAATGACATTTTCTGGGTTGCTGCTGCCCGAGAGCCTGGCACAGTGGTCTGCATTTCAGGAAATTATTGATCTCTCTTTCTCAGTCAAGGAGTTTAGGTCACTAGATGATGCCATTGAGTTTTCTGGCATCCTCATCAATGTGGCCCTGACTACTATTTTCTATAATGTCTAGCCATTTGTAATGTCAACCGCTTCTCTAGTGATCAACTGAGTGCTATAAATGCCGCACAAATTATTTTACTCTCGGTGAATTTCATCGGACTAGGTTCTGATATGTTTTGAAACATGCCTGCCACTCTTTTTGTTGGGTATACATGTCTTCTCTTAATGGGGAGACCCCACTAGCTGTGTGGAAGGGAGTTAAAAGGATTTGAGCCAAGTCTTGCAGGACCCCCCCCCTCACCTTCTCCAGGAGAAGTGCTGTATGCAAGGCCTTCCTTTGTAGACAGCACAAGCCAGTGTTTTTTAATTTGGAGAAGGCCTATCATACAGCATGTCAATACATGATACGATGGAGTCTCCATCTGAATATTTGTGAGATCATCAATTTGGCGTATTGATGTGGCCAGCCCTCTCCAACCAAATGCATCAGGAAGACAGTGTCCTCACTAGAATATGTTTTACTTTGATGACCTATTGATCTCTTTTGGCAAGACCCAGGGGCCAACTCTGGAGTATTGACTCTAAAAGGGATTGAACCGTGTCTCTTGCTATCTTGAAGCGCACAAACTTCTGTTTTCCTTTAACAAGACTAAGGTGGTGCACTTCTGCCATCATCCACAGCTCCACCCAGACACAGACTTGTTTCTAAATATGGTTTGCCTGGAAGTAGTGGACTAGTACCATTTCCTGGGAGGCTCATTCTCAGCCTCAGGACCTCTTGTACCATGGATATTCTTCACTATGTGATACTCACCGCCTCGGGTGCTGATAGGGTTACTTTTTTATTGATCTTCAGTTCGTTCGAAGGTCAACCATGGATGTGAGCATGTATTGCAAAAGGTGGACTCAATCCAGCATACCTGCCATTGCCTGGGAACTGGTGCCTTCCACATGTCCCCCATTCATAGCCTACTTTTTGCTGATGTGGAGATGCCACTTGTTCTCCACCATGCACTGTGAATTATTCGCCTGTATGTGTGCGCCCTGCACCTCACTCAGGTGCCAATAGTTCTCACTGCATACGCAGTTGATCTTGACGGTGCCTATGCTGCCGAGAGATAAGAGTCATACCCGAAACCCTTTGGGTTTATGGCTTAGAAACTAATTCATTTATATTAATGGAGAACTTTGAAGACACTTTCGTCTTAAAGCTAAAAATGCAGTGTATGTTGTAAAATTATTTAGTTTTTAATATACTATTTAAACTGGAGCCTCAGTTTGTACGATTTTTGGTTCCTGGCAGTAGGTCAAAAGCTTAGAAATGACAAAACCAAAACATTATTTCCCATTTAAATACAAGTAGCATAATTAGAAATACTTTTTTTCTGGGGCCTAAATAGTTACCCTCATAATTTAAAAAGAATATGAATATTTTAATGCAAATAAAAATTCTAGTTGTATTTAATAATAATACAGTACCTCTAGGTTGTAATTCCTGAAAAACCCTCCCAATAAATTAAGAATCTATATTAATCAATGCTTTAATAACATCTGCTTTATTAGCCTGTTCATTTTCTACTTTCTTTCTTGCGGCTGTTATGACCTCGCCATATCTTTTGCAACATTAGTCAATCATTGGCCAGTTCATTCATTGGTATGCATTTTTAATTCAATGATTGATCTTGTGTTTGTTTGGTGATGCCAGTGCACTCCAAAGTTATTTCCATAAAAAACTAAATTTAACATCAGAAAACTAACAAAAAGAAAGCAATTTTCAGATACTACATCAGGCAAAACTATATTTTGCACAAGAGTGATGCCAATTGAATAGCCATGTGTAAAAGCACTTTTTTTTTGAAAACCAACAATGACAAATACTGACTGATATGTATAAAAACTGAAGGTTACTGTAAATTTTCTCTGTATGTTTCATATTAATAGTTTAAGAATAAGTTTTATAAATATTATAACAAAAATGTTGTGGTGGAGTGAATGCGAGTGTATGTGTGAAGGGCCATTCTCCCACCCCTTTCCCAATACCCTCTACCTCTCTCTGTAAAAATGTGTGTATGAACGGAAATTTTTTTTGTTTGTTTTTTTCTTTTTATATATATAAATTGATTTTCATGTTTTGTATAAAATGTTTTTTCTCTTCCTTAGCTAAATGTTAAATATTTTGGGGGAAAGGCCACTCTTTTAAATTCTAAGAAAATCCTACAATTTGTAAAGAGTGGTGGAGACTGTAGAGTTTGGAAATAATGAAGTTTAAATTATTGTAAGTCCCACCAGGACAGACAGGGCTTTAATAGCCTCAAGATGTGACTAGATCGCTAATGCCGAGCTTGGAAGCGGCAGTTTGTTTTTGATAAGTCCTAGGCATTGTGCCCACTCGAGTGGCAGCTGGCAGGACTTTCTCCCCTTCGGTACCACGTGAGGCCTTTTTTTTTTGTTGTAGTCGTAAATACTTTTTCTTTTATTTTTTATAGAATTGTTTTTTCAGATTGGTAGTTGTTTTCCTTTTGTATATATAGTCTAATTGAATGTTGTTTTTTTGTATAAATTTTGATTGGCATTCATAAGTAAGATTGGTTTTCTAAGTAGGATTATTTTTATGAGATCTCAAATTTATTCACCTCTATCTCTTGTAATTATTTACCCCATACTTTTTTTGTAAGTAAAGTACTGTACATACAATCCGTTTCATTTCTCCCTCAATTTCTCATGTCCGAATTAGTGTCAGCCTGCTACAATGTGACATTTAAAAGTTTATTACTTCATAGCTACCTTTTTGAAAAGTTAATAGCTACACTTCGCCAGAACCATAAGTTAAATGGTACCATTTATCTTTTCTCATTCATGTCAATAAACATTAATTTTAATGTGTACTGACTCTAAATCAATCTCATCCCAACATTCACCTACGAGAAAACTACCTCCAGCCATCCTCAATTAATCACAAGCTCAGTCTTACCTGTAGCAGCATAATAACTTTGCTCTTTCCTCTCCAATTCACAACTTATTAAAACACATCAAGTCTACCTTGTACTAACAGACACTTAAACAACCTCCCACCAAATGAGACTAAATGAGCCACCATTCAGAAAAATTACCACACATGTCAGAGAGAGCACTTATAGCACAACTAAGCTTCAGCCACTCAACTATCCTCCCAAAATACTGATACGTTAATTAACTAATGAGGCAATGAATTGAATTTTTGATAAGATTGAAGCAACTCTGCTTTTATTTGTTATAGGATTTCATCAGAGGTTACAAAGATGGAAGAAATGAAAAAGGAAGTTAATGAATATCCACTTAATTTTCATCTAGATGATAAAAATGTAAGAACCAGCATTTTCTTATATATATTAGCATTCAACATCATTAATTTGTATGCATTTTAGTTAATATACTTTTACCTATCTAATGATTAACTTGTAAATCTTTACTTGCATATAGTTACAGAAGTAAACAATTATTTTTTTATAATAGGATATTTATAAAGAAACTGCCATCAAAGAAATGAAGGAAGAGTTGTCTGATTCAGATCATGGAAATGAAGTAAAATTGATCACAGTTCAAGAACGAGCAATTGTTGATGGTTCTAATGAATTGCTGTTAAAAGAATGCCCAGTCAAAGAGGTAGTTACAATGAGATGCTTGTTATAATAGTTAATAATGTTCCCTTGGTAGCTTAATGTCTCTATAACCTATTATTAGTTACAGACAAATAAGTTGAGAGGGTTGAATTTTATCTAGTTCTTTATTGAAGGCATTTCATGAGAATTTCTGTTCAGATGCTTCCTAGCTAAGTGGTCTAAGGCACTACTTTAACTGAAATAAAAGTGGTGCTTGTTTCTCAGTGTTCTTGGTTCGATCATTATCCCTGAATATTTTGTAATAAGGTAAAAAGTTTCCATAGAAAAAACTCATTTATCTATTAATTTATGGTATAACTCATTCTATTTCATCATTCTCTCTCATCCATCCCGTAAGGGTCACAGGGAATTGCTTTTCTGCCCTAGTGCTGATGGGTCTTCGCGCATCGTCCAGCCTCAGCTTAACCTCCCCTCCCTCTTTCTGACACCCTGCCTTATCCTGCTTCCTCACTTTCCTTACAACCTCTCCCACAACTTTCTTGCGCAGCCTCTAATTTCACAAGGTGATTGGCTGCTGTGCCATTGGGTGAGAGGAGTGGTCTCAATGCTGGCAGCTGGCTTTGTCAACCCTGTATTCATCCCTCACAGAGTGGGCAACTGCATAAGATGATTAGCGTTTGAGTCCTTTGAAAACAATAAGGTCACCATGCCCAATAATGAGATTTTTCAATTAAATACCCTGTACCTTCCCCACTACCATTATCATAGCCATTCAAAGTAGCTCCTGTCCCTGTGCTTTCTCAAGGGCCCCTCCTAACTTCTCTGACTGGAGAGGAAGACTCACTCCCCTACTTCACCCCATTAGGTGCCCTTAGGTGACTCCCTCTTTCCAGCAGCAGCAGTCACCCTTTACTTTCACAGGTAAATGCAAAGAGAGCAGTCAGTCGGCCTATAATTGACCACTTCCGGTTAATCGGGCTAACCCACTTAGGGGAGCAAGGCATAACAAGGCCCATTCGCCTGTGCTCCCTAATGTCCTGCTTTCAGACATTGCAAGTTTACAAGGGTCAGTGTACCTGCCCACCCCCCTTAGATAGCCATAGTCCCTGATGTCTCCCAGCCCCAGAGGGTAGGATCTTACATGGGGTCAAACCCGAGCTCAGTACCAAGCACAGAACCCGACTCCTCCCTTATGCAAACTCCTCCTAAGACACGTATCTGCTGCCATTTCAGTAAATGACCAAGTTAAGATCAACACATCCGGCCCCAGTGCTCCCGCAGGTAGGGAGTCCTAGACAAACACCAAAATTGTAAGTTTCAGAGCGGAGCCTCGATTACATTGGGGCTGCTCATTCAGAGATAACTCCCTGAGAAGGAAATCCTGTCTATTCAGGCCCCCGTAAGGGGCGCAGTGATTTGCCATCCTGGCGGCCGTGCTGACTGGTCTCAGCACCCCGTCCGACCCCAGCTTAGCCTCTTCTCCTTCCATCAGACACTTGTGTTTCCCCGCTGTTTCCTCGCTCATACAACCTCTCCAACAACATTCTCTGGTCAGCCTCTAATTTTACAGGGTAGATGCTGACCTCCTTCTCAGCCAACCAACCAGGATTGGAGCTGAGGGGGAGGGGACAATGTTCCCTAACCCCTGAGCTCCGGTCTGGTTTTTAAAACGTGCTTCATCCCCACCCATACCTTCCTCACATCCCCTTTCCTTCTCACTTCACTATCTACGAGGGGCGGTCAATATGTTTTACGAATCGGTAAGGGAAAACAGAGGAAGGAGGATAGCTGTTTGTGGGGGTGTTGGGACAAGTTATGACAAGTCAGGACCTGCAGCCTCACGCTCCTGCCTCGTCTATTTAAGAAGCAGTAGCTGATCGCAGATGGTCAGTCACAAATTTTTCAACAATGGAGAAGGTTGAGCACCGCGCAGTGATCAAATTTTTGACCAAGGAAAGCAAGAATGCAAAATAGATCCATGAACGCATGGTTGCAGTGTACACCGACACCGCCCTTTCCTATGCAACCATTGCCCGCTGGAATAGGGAGTTCCGCCATGGTTGTGAGTTTCTTGAAGATGACTCCCGTCCAGGACGCCCGTCAGACGTGACTAACGAGGACAATGTGGCCCGTGTGGAGAGGATGATCCTCGAAAATTGACGGGTGAAGGTCGAATCAATCGAGCGAGAACTTGGAATATTACATGGAAGTGTCATCAACATCATCCACGACAATTTGGCCATAACCAAAGTTTTTGCCCTATGGGTCCCTAGAAACCTCACGCCCCATGATCAACTTCAACGTCATCAAAGTCCACAAAGCCATAGTTGCACAAACTGCCCTGCGCGACTGCGGATTCGAGGAGCTCAACCATCCTCCCTACAGTCCAGATCTGCCCCCTAGTGACTACTTTTTATTCCGCCAGCTCAAGGCTGCACTGCGTGGACGCCGGTTTGGGGACGATGAAGATGTCCAGTTCGCCATCCAGGAGTGGATTGAACAGCCGTCGGGAGATTTCTGGTTGTCGGGAATTCGAAGCCTCAGGGACAAGTGGCACAAGTGCATTGAAGTCTATGGTGGTTATATTGAAAAATAATAAAACACTTTTCCTCATATCTCGTTTCCTCATATCCGAATTGCAAAACTTATTGACCGCCCCTCGTATCCTTGTTTTTTAAGCCGTGTCCAAGGTGGAGCCGCCATGCCACCAGACGGGAGGGGTGGTCCTGAATGGCGGAAACTGGCGCTGCCAGGCCTGTACGCACCCCTCGCAGGGCGGGCTAGTGCGAGGGGTGATTAGCTATTGCATCCCGTAATTAAAAGAGGGTCACCATGCCCAATGATGAGCCCCCCTCGAGCAGCTCCACAAGAAAAATGGAGGTCCCCCCCGTCCCCTCTGTGCTTGGGCAGGGGAACCTCCAAATTTCTCTAACCACAGAGGAGGCTTACTCCTCTCCTACGCCTACAGGTGTAGGGGACTCCCCCTCACCCCCTTCTCTGGAGATGCTTTCGGGCACCTCGCCTTTACCAGCCGCAGTCCACCGTTTTCTTTCCAAGGGGACTGCCAAGGAAGCCAGCAGGCAGCCCATAGCCAACCGCTCCCCATTAAAGCAGCTCGGTAGGGCAAACCACCTTAGGGGGGAGAGGGAAGCCAGGCCCCTTTGGTCGCTTCCCTCAAAAGACTTGCTGGCAAGAATATTGAGCATTGCCGAGGTCAAGGTCTGTGCCTCTCCAGACATGACTAGTGACGCTGCCAGCCGGACCTGCGATGTCCTGGGGGATGGCCAACTGGAGCCCCCCCCTGAGATAGACATGGTCCTTGAGGCGACCCAGCCTCAGACGGTAGGGCCTTCCATGGAAGGAAATCCGGCTCGGCGCCAAGCACCGAATCCAAATCCGCCCCTATGCAAGGTCCTCCTCAAACGGCGAGGGTTTCCGAGCCAGTACAATGAGGGGAGGGATCCTCTCCAACCGGTGCCCCTGCGAACACCAGGACTCAGGGCTCCTGTCCATCCGCGGGGGCTGCGGGATCGGATGGGTCTGCTGCCACTTCGGTAAGCGACCAAGCCAAGATCGTCACATCTGGCCCCTCTGCCCCCCTAGATTGCGGAGCCCCTGACTATGACTAAGACCAAAAGTGCACAATGCGGAGCCTCGATAACATCGGGGTCGCTCATTCAGAGGTTACCTAGCGTTTTCGAGCCCGCTGGCTTTAAACATTTCATCGTTAGTCGCTCCACTGATGGCAGCATGTTGGCCAAGGGCAACATGATCCATCAGAGGAGAGCATTTGCTAGTAAACTTGGTAGAGTGCCGAAAGTGACCCGTTTCTCGGACGGGAGACTTCGGACGAATGCGGCGAATCCCGCCGAGGTGGCCAAGATAAGTGCTCTTCGGACACTTGATGGCACCCTAGTGAGTGTGACGCCGCACTCTACCATAAATTTGTGAAAGGAGTAGTTTATGCGAGGGAACTCGTTTACTACTCCATAGAGGACATCACCTTAGAGCGGGCCGACTTTGGGGCGGTGAAAGTCGAACATGTGATGAGAAAACAGGGAGGGGCCTTGAGACCCACCCCTACACTCTTCGTCACGTTCGACTGTGACAAGCTCCCTGAGTCGGTGCGTGCCGGTTGGTACCGCTACCGCGTGAAGGCATTCGTGCCAATTCCGCGGCGGTGCTATTACTGTCACCGCTTTGGCCATACGAATCGCTCATGTAGACGTGCAAAGTCGGGGTCACCCGAAGTTTGTGTAAATTGCTCCAAGGCCGAACACGATAAGTCCAAATCGTGTGTGGCCAAGTGTGTCAATTGTGGAGAGCCTCACCAAGCATCTTCGAAACAATGTGGTGCGTTTCTCCTTGAGAAAGAAATCCTGGCCGTTCAGGCTCAGGATCGACTCTCATTCCGCGAGGCTAAGGACTTGGTCCTGGCGCGCCTGGGATGTCTTACGTCTCAATGGTTAAAAAGACACCTTCTGCTCCTGGCCCATCCAGGCCAACGAGCACGGTTATTTCCGCGCCCATTTGGAGCCCTTCTGCGGGTTCTACTCAACCCGGGCGCTCCCATGGTAAAGCTGGCGTCACAAAGGGTTCACACCCAGCCCCGGCTAAAACCAGGGCTCCCCCAGCGTGACCGTTTCCCGTAAGGCGAAACGGCTACGCGCCTCCACCGAGTCGTTAGACTCACAAGAGGCAACACCCCTCCTCAAGTTGGTCGCCAGGCCATGTTCTGGGGTTCCTAAAGCTGTCCCCCGAAAGGCAGCAAGAAAGGAGCTGCGGCTCCTTCGCCCACGCCTAGTGGTGGGTTGAGTGGCTCGGAGACGGTGGATCCTCGAAAAGAGGGCCTTCCCGCCTCCGTAGCCGCAACTCCCGCCTAAGGTTTTGAGGCGGAGGGAGGAAAAGACTCATATGGCGAGCCCAACCTCCCCCAATAAGTCCTCGAAGTCGCCAGCGCCTTCAGCGTATTGTCCGGCCAACAGCGCCCTGGATTCTGCCTCCGGGAAGTTTATGGCCATTCCCGTAAGGGTCTTCTGTTCGAAGAGGGCCCCCGCGTCTCCTCCGAGCTAGGCCTGGAGGGCATATTCCTTCAATGGAATTGCCGTGGACCCCGGGCAAACTGGGAGGAGCTGCGGAGGCTCGTCTCGTCCCATTCCCCGTTAGCTACTTTTCTGCATGAGACCATGCTAGGCGCGTGCCCCCTGCCCACCCTCAAGGGGTATAAGGGTTTTGCGACCCCACCATCACGAGATGTCCGGGCTGGAGGATGCGCTGTTTACAACCGGCATGATGTCTCCGTTCTTCCTTTCACTTTAGATAACTCCTTTCAGGCAGTGGCTGTGCAGCTTCACCTGGAAAGGAGGTATACTGTTATTTCTGCGTACATTCCACCGTAAGCTTACTTCGACGCAAGGGAATTCCGCAGTGTCGTGGTAGGGTTGCCGAGGCCCTTTCTCTTTCTTGGAGATCTCAACGGCACACAACCTCTCTGGGGGGATTACTCAATAAATCCCAGGGGACAAGTCCTTGCCGATCTGATCGAATAGCTTGAGATGGGAGACCTAAATGTGCCTGAGTTTGCGCATCACTGCCCGAGAACCGCTTCATTTTCTTGCCTTACCCTATCATTGTGCTCTTCGGATGCACAGCCTGATTTTGATTGGGGGTTGGTCGATGACCTTCAGGATAGTGATCAATTTCCCATTCAAATATCATTTTCACAGCAACTGCCGCCTGAAAGCCCACCTCGGTGGTGCTTGGCGCGGGCGCGGTGGCCTGCATTTCAGGAAATGACTGAATACTCCATCTCGATCGAGAAGTTTAGGTCGGTAGATGATGCCGTTGAGTCCTTCTCTGGTAACCTCATCGCCGCCGGCCTAACTACTATTCCCAGAACGTCTGGCCGTTTTGCACGCCGACCACTCCCGTAGTGGTCGGCCTACATGCGCTATAAGCGCCGCCCGAACGATTTCACTATCGGTGAATTTCGTCGGGCTAGGGCTAGGTTCCGGTATATTTTGAAGCACGCCCGCCGCTCTTCTTGGCGGGCATACATGTCTTCACTTAACGGGAAGATCCCTCTGGCAGATGTGTGGAAGCGAGTCAAAAGGATTCGAGGCTAGTTCTCGCAGGACCCCCCTCCCGTTCTAACAACAAGGAGTAACAACAAGGAAAGAAGGTACCCTAAGAGACCTTACGGTCCATTCAAAGAGGGTACCTTTGGACTAGCAATTGAGCGGGCACAAGGCTGCTCAATTGTTTTGCGTCCCTAAACGGCCACTTTTCAAGACTTTGTCTAGTCTTGACTTGAACTGGTCAACAGATTCACTGTTGACAACTTCCACTGGAAGTGCGTTCCACATACCGCAGATACTGTAAGTGAAAAAATTTCCACACAGATTGCGGTTGTAACGCTTCAGTTCAAGTTTGAAGCCGTGATTGCGCGTTCTGTTCTCACTCAGTGTGAAAATATCCCGATAGTCAACATTGTCGAACCCTCGAAGTATTTTGAAAACTTCGATGAGCTGACCACGCTGTCTACGGGTTTACAGCGAGAACAGATCTAATTCCCTTAGTCTATCCTCATAACTTTTATGTCGGATAGAGGGAATCAGCTTGGTTGCCCTGGCTTGTACGCGTTCCAATCTCGCGATGTCCTTTCGAAATGAAGGACTCCAAAATTGTACGGCATACTCCAGGTGCGGTCGGACAAGTGAGTTGTACAGGCACAGTACAATCTCCTGGTTCCGATAACCAAACTGGCGCTTAATATAGCCTAGCATCCTTTGGGCCTTTTTCTCCGCCTCAATGCACTGTTTCGAGAACTTGAGGTCACTAGTAATAGTAACACCCAAGTCCTTCTCAGTGTCACTCGATTCAAGAGCAGTGCCCTTAAGGATATACTGAGATTGGGGGTTTCTGTGGCCGATATGCATCACTTTGCATTTCCCCACGTTAAAAGGCATTTGCCACGTGTCCGACCACTCTCCAATCTTCCCAAGATCTTCCTGCAGGCGGGCAGTATTTCCATCCTTTGCAACGTTCATACCAAGCTTGGTATCGTCGGCAAATTTGGAAATCTTGGCAACCATGTCACCGTCCATGTCGTTGACGTAGATGATGAATAGTAGTGGTCCCAGGACAGAACCTTGAGGCACCCCGCTAGTAACGGGCACCCACTCAGAAGACTGTCCATTTACCACCACCCGTTGCCGTCTGCCACTTAGCCAGTTCTCGATCCAGCCGGCTACCTTTCCGTCTATGCCAAGCGCTCGCACTTTCCGGAGAAGGCGGCGGTGTGGTACCTTATCAAAGGCTTTCTGAAAGTCTAGGTAGACCACATCCACCGCCTTGTCCCGATCGTGCTCACTGAAAACAAAGTTGAAGAATTCTACAAGGTTTGTCAGGCATGACCGTTGTCTTCGGAAGCCGTGCTGGGAACTCCTCAGTAGCAGGTTTGACTCTAAATACGACGTCACTTTGTCCACCATGATGCTTTCCATGAGTTTACCGACTATCAAGTCAGACTGATAGGTCGGTAGTTCGACAGTTGGTTATGGTCTCCTTTCTTGAAGATAAGAGTCACCTCCGCCTCACGCCAGTCTCTAGGAACGCATTTGGTCCGGATTGACATGTTAAAGATAGCGCACAGATGTCGTGATACTTCATCTCACACTTCCTTGAACACTTTAGTTAGAAACCCGTCCGGTCCAGGGGACTTATTCGTCTTTAGGTCAGCGATCTATTTCTTTATTTCTCCTTCGGTGAAGTCCATTGCCTCCAGCTTTTTTCCCGAGTAGGAATCCGTCGGCTGGGGAATGGGACCACACTCTTCAGTAAACACTGAAGAGAAGTAGTCGTTGAGGAGGTTGGCATTTTCTGCATCTGAATGCTTTAATGTCCCCTCCTCATTCCTCAAAGGGCCAATCGTTCGACGGATTGGTTTACGGCTGTTCACATATCCAAAAAACTCCTTGGGATTCTCTTTACAGAGTCTCGCCACTCGGAGTTCCTCAGACCGCTTAGCCGCCCTTATGCTGGAATTCACTCTCCTGGCTAGCCTCCGGTATTCGTCAAAGTCACCCGAGATCTTCGATTGCCGGTACACATTTCTCTTCTCCCTAAGCAGTTGCCCGATTTCTCGATTAAACCACTTTGGTTGAACAGAAGACCGACGGGGGCATTTCAGAGGGATAAAACGCGATTGAAGACTCATGAATGTGGTTTTGAAACTGCTCCAAGAGTCTTCAACAGCATCGCACTCCTCTAGCCTCCGTCAGTCAGTCCCGCGCGTAGACCTGCAAAGTCTGCTCTTCTCAAATCCAGTTTCCTTGATTTACTAGTTGCAGGCTCTGCCTTTGGGACTTTGACTACAAATCTAATTAGTCGGTGGTCACTGCCACCGAGCTCTTCGCCAACAGAGAGGTCCTCAACGATGTCATCCTCAGAGGTGAAAACCAAGTCGAGGATATTGTCTCCTCTCGTTTGCTCTCTCACCCATTGAGTGAGGAACTCGTTGTTCGTGAACTCCAGGAGTAGTGCGTTCTCGCCACAGGGTTCTCTGGTTTCCCAGTCAAATTGTGTGTTTAAATCCCCCATGACGATACACACTCTGTCTTTTACAAGTTCGCCCAACAGCTGGTACAGAATCCTGTCCTGTTCTAAGAGTTGGGCAGGGGGTCTGTAAAGCACTAGGGTCCTGTATCTGACAGGACCTATCTCTAGGTCAACACCTAGTTCGTCATGGTTGGATACGATGTTGCAATCCGTCGAGTTGAGAGTATCCTTGACATACAACATCACACCGCCACCCTGTCTGTCTTGCCTATCTTTCAAGAAGAGCTGGTAACCGGGAATCGTGAATTCACCTTCAAAATCTCGGCTTGAGGTTTTTATCCACGACTCCGTTATGGACACCATCTCCGGTTCTTCTGTTGCTACGAGGCCACGAAGTTCTCGAAACTTGTTTCTGATAGACCTCGCATTAAACAGAAGAACTTTTAGGGAGTCCCCGACTGTAGGACTCCCTACGCTCTTCCGTTTCCCGCTTTCTTTCTCTGTGGCGGGATAACTCCACTCTTTGTGACTTCAGAAAAGGTCGTTCCTGGAGTAACATGGGTGTACTGGCGTACGTCCTCCTTTACTCGGGGTCTGACACTTCTTTGGGTCCGCTCCACAACATCCTGGATCATGTTTGCGAGTGCAGCTTTCCCTTTAAAGGAAAGATGCACTCCGTCCCTTTTGTACAGGTCATTTCTCCCGTAAAAGGTGCGGTAGGAGTCTACAAAAAAGACTCCTTCCGCCGTACAAAGATCTCCCAGGCGTTGGTTTATGGAGATGTTCCTCGCGTGAGCATTGCGGGATGGACCTCGTCTTGGGAGTATCCCGACCACGACACGTCTGCGGGTTTTTAGTCCACAGTCGTCAACTCCTCCCATAACCGTGGTCAGGATCTTCCCGCTGGCGCCTACATTGCCTCCTCGTAGGTAGAGATCGTTGCCACTTGCCATGAGGGCAACTACTGAGTTCTCAGAGATCTGAGATTTCTCAGCCTCCACCCTTATTTCTCCGTTCCCCTTGCCTGGAAGGCAGCTTACCTTCACACTGGTGCGAAGGCGGGCCGCTAGCAAGGGTTGTAGATCCCGCGCTTGTGAGTCACCGATCACGATGACCCTCGCGCATTTGGGTTCAGAGGACAGAGGCTTCCCTTTCAGTATGGGCTCTTTCGATTCCTCTTTCTTCCCCACTTTTGGGTTTTTTTCTTCATCTTCTTCGTTTTTTCTTCCGTTTCTACTTTCTCTTCTGTTTTTCCTTTCTTACTCTTCCTTTTCTTCTTTTTGACGCCCTGAGTAACCCCAGCAGCTGCTGGCTCTGGGGACGTCGGATGGTTGGCCTATCTCTATCGATGCGGTGCATGAGGGCCCAACAGAGGAGCCATCGTTGGGAGTTTCTTGTTGCTGTTGCTGTCCATTGGTGGCTTTAATCTCTGAAATGATGGCTTCGAGATGACGGATTTGAGTCACATGCTCAGACTCGAGGATTTTCAACTTTTCTTCCAGCCGTCGTGTTTTTTCCTCAGAAGATTTAAAAAGTTCCTTAAGCTCCTGAAGTTCTGCCCTAAGGACGCAGTCCGTGCAGATACTTCCAGGGTGGCATTTTGAGAAACACCCCTCCGGAAAATCTACGCACCACTTGTCCTTTTGGCATTTCGAGCAGGTATACTTTAACGCACCAGGTCCTTTCTTTCCAGTCATGCTGAACACTTTATAACTTTGAATACTTTGTGACCACTCAATAAAAAAGAAAGGAGGTGGTGAGTTCGCCCCGCGTGAGTCGCTCCCGCCTATCGATCAGAGAGGTTTCGGATCTTTCAGAAGGCACGCTCCTTGTGCTGCTGTTCGTCCGACCGAGTCGTCAAACCTCGGCGTGCCGTGGCTCCCAACCAAGCAGCACTGACGGTCCCCGAAGGGGCCATCGATTTCTCACCAGGTGAACAACGGAGCACACCCCGTACTAAACTCCTACTAGTTCCCTTCACGACGGCCAAGATCTCGGAGCAGCGTTCAGTGGATATCCCGCCACACCAAGAGACTCGACCCAAGGCTTTTTATTGGCCTGGCAACCAACATGGGAACAAAGGGCCGTCACCACGGACCAATGCTACCAGAGGCATCCGTCAACGGTCACTGGGAGTGGTCAATAATTATGCGCCAGGGAAGGGGTTACCGGGGCACTACCCTCATCCCATTCATCGTGCCCCAACGCCTAAGACCCCTCAAGTCCTAGTCTCTCGCAACCAGTGAGCGTCGATTGGCGTTGTTTATAGAGGTTCCAAAGCCTCTCTTCTGACGCGTGAGGTAGCTGCCAGGTCCTTATATGTAGATAGATGAAAAAAGGGTAAAAGTGACATGATAGGTATAGGGGTTGTTTTTTTGTTTTTTTTCTTTTTGTATAAGTAGAAGAAATAGGATTAATTTTTAAAGAAAGATGAAGGATAGAGTAGGATAAAAAAAAGAAAAGAAAAGACGCACTTAGTCTGGAACCTAATTTCCGACCAAATCGACAAGGGAAACCCTGCCAGGGGTGCCAGAAGATAGGTACCCCCGCCGACATAGCTCGAAAAGTCAAGGGTACGCACAAGCTCTCTTCCCGCGACAAGGGGGCGTCACCTCTCTCTACTTTCTTTATGAGAGAGAGAGAGAGAGAGACCGCAATCTCGGACCCCGTGTCCGTGGCGGAATCCTTCGCGACCGCTTTTTTCGCATTTTCTAGCCTGGATGTTGCTCTGCCAGCATTTAATGTACGTCGTGATGTTCCCAAAGGCCACCAACTGGACTCTAACCTCCAGAGCCGGAGAACCCTTCAACGACAGGTTTACTCTGAGTGAGTTGTGTTCCACTCTTGCTTCATTCGCGGACAGCACCCATGGTCCGGACGATGTCCCGTATGCCTCGATACCTTGGTGAGCGAGGCATGGCCTTTCTGTTAGATTTGTTCAACAGGATCTGGGTGGACGGTCTCCTCCCAGATTCCTTGCGAATCGCTACTGTGCTCGCCTTTCGAAAACCGTGGAGAGATCACTCTACTCCGGCCAGTTACCGCCCAATCTCTCTAACCTCTTGCTTGTGCAAGTTGATGGAGAAATTGGTAAATGTTAGATTAGTCTTTTCCCTGGATAGCGGAGGCCATCTGTCTTCTGCACAGTGCGGCTTCCGCAAGTTCCACTCCACGTCGGATGCTCTGCTACGCCTGGAAAATGCCGTCTGCAAGGCCTTCCTGCGTAGACAGCACTACGCCACGGTGTTTTTCGATCTGGAGAAGGCCTATGATACTGCATGGCGATATAGTATCATGGAGACTCTCCACACGATGTGGGCGAGGGGGACGCCTCCCAATGTTTATATCTGAAATTTTGAGAGAGCGTTGATTACGGGTACGGGTGGGGGATCCCTCTCCGGCTCAATAGAGTAGGAAGAGCGTGTCCCACAGGAAAGTGTCCTCAGTGTCACACTCTTTGCCTTGAGCATCAACGGCATCACCTCGGTGCTGCCGGAAGATGTTCTCGCTATGCTCTACGTGGACCATCTTTCGATCTCTTTTGGCGCGGCCCAGATGCCAACTCTGGAACGGTGACTCCAACAGGCATTGAACCGCGTCTCTCGCTATGCCGAAGCGCACAGGTTTCGGTTTTCCTTGGCCAAGACTAGGGTAGTGCACTTCTGCCGCCATCCACGGCTCTACCCAGACCCAGACTTGTTCCTTAATGGGGTACGCCTGGAAGTGGTTGAATCGCACCGTTTCCTTGTTCCTGTATTTGTCCGACGCCTCACCTGGGAGGCTCATATTCGCAGCCTTAGGGTCTCTTGTACCCGCGCCATGGATATTCTCCGTTCCGTGACGTTCAGCGCTTGGGGCGATGATAGGGCTACTACCTTACTTTTTTATCGATCCTTTGTTCGTTCGAAGCTCGACTACGGATTCGAGTTTTATGCATCCGCAGTCGAGCGTTTATTGCGGAAGGTGGACTCGATCCACCACACCGGCCTTCACCTTGCGACCGGTGCCTTCCGCATTTTCTCCATTGCGAGCCTGTTGGTTGATGCTGGCGAGATGCCACTCACTCTATACCGCGTGCAGTGCATTACTCGCCTGTACCCGCGATCCCGGCGCCTCCCTGTGTTGCCAAGAGCTCTCACTGCATCCGCAGCTGATCTCGACGGTGCCTATGCCACCGAGCGACGCCAGTCATAGCCTAGGCCCTTTGGGTTTAGAGCCAGGAAACTCCTTCGAGAGCTAGGTATAGCTCTCGGGCCGGTGGCTCCCATGGTTCTGCCCAGGACGCCACCCTGGAGGGTAGCACATTTGGCTATTTGTCGCCACGCCTCTGCTCCCAAAGCTTGTACAGCGCCGGGAGTATTGCATTCGATCTTTTTGGAGCACACCACGTGTCACGCTGGAACCGTGCCAGTGTATATGGATGGCTCCAAGTCCCAAGAGGAGGTCGGCTTCCACGCCGTATCCCCTCTGTTTGAAGTCAGCGGGGTTCTGTCAGGCACTGCGTCTGTCTTCACGGCCGAGCTGGTGGCAATACACCACTCGGTACGGGAGATTACGCGACGTGCCTGGTTCGGAGACCGGATTGTGATCTATAGCGACTCACAAAGCGCCCTGGGTGCTCTCGGGGCATTGGAATCTCCGCATCCCCTGGTTCGCGATATCCGTGACGCCACGGTTTTGGCGAGTCGGTCGGATGTCGAAATTATCTTCTGCTGGGTTCCTTGACATGTAGGAATTTCGGTGAATGAGGGCGCCAAAGAGTCCGCGAGGACTCTGCGACCGGACCAGCAGGAATACGGGCTCTCTTCGGACTGCTTGGCAAAGAAGATGGGAGACGGTGGAAGGGAACTTAAATTTGCGTGCCATCGCGCCGCGACTCTTCGCATGGACCTATCCCCCAATGCCGCGACGGCTTCAGGTCGCTTTCTGTCGTCTCCGAATCGGACACACTCATGTGACGCATCGCTATTTGATGGAGCGCTCGCCTGCTGCGCCCTATTGCGACGACTGCATCGTCCCCCAGACTGTTTAGCACATTCTTGTTGAATGTCCCAGTCTGGGTAGTCTTCGCGCACATTGCCTGTCCCGGTACCGGGATGGGCGGGGTCGCTACCGCCTGTCCTTTGTACTCGGGACGAGTGCATGCACATTGACTGATGGACTTGTTGACTTTTGGGGGAGGCCCGGCCTTCCTTTTATTTAACTAGGTTTTTTGTTGTTTTTGTTATTGTTTTCTTTCCAGGTCACATGCTCCTACGCTGGGTTGAGGGGGACCTTCCCCCGACGCTGGAGCTTGCTTCCTAATTGTTATCTTTTTATTGTTGTTTGTTTTCAAATTTTTATTTTAAAGTAGCCTAGAGCTAGACTGTTTGTTTGTGGCGACTTATGCCCAAGTGGGCAGTCGCCGTATAGCCCCTTAAAAAAAAAGAAAAAAGAAACCCTCTCCATTCAGGCCCAGGATAGTCTCATTTCGTGAGGCTAAGGACTTGGTCCTGGCATCCTAGCGCTGCATGGGATCCTTTATGCTTCAATTTTAAGAAAGACGCCCTCTCTGCTTGGCCCTTTCAGGAATATGAGGACAGTTATTTATGCGTCCATTCTGAACCATTTTGTGGGTATTATACACCCTTGCCGCTCACCTGGTGCAGCTTGTAATGCAAAGAATTTATACCCAACTATGGCTCCCCTCCCTTTCCCACAACTTGACTGTTTCCCATTAATGCGAATTGGCTACCTGCTTCCACTGAGCCATTAGACTTGCAGAAGACAACATCCCTGAAGTTGGTCTTGAGACCGTCTTCCGGTGTTGCTATGTTGCTTCCAAAAGGAGAACAGCTCCAAAGGAGATTCAGCCCCTATGCCCACACCCAGTGGTAGCCTGCGTGACTCAAAGATAGTGGATCCTCCATAGGAGAGACCCCCCCCCCATCTGCCTAAGGTTTTGAGGAAAAGATTCTCATGGTGAGCCCAAACTCCCCCGATATGTTCTCGAAGGCGACATGCATTCTCCGGCAAACAGCCCTCGGACTCAGAAGTGGATGGCCTTTCCTGTGGTAGTCTTCTCTTTAAAGAGGAACACTCACGATTGAACCAAGAGAATTCCAAGATATGGCTGCCCAAACCATCACTGACCCTCCTCTGTGATTCACTGTAGAAAGAAGGCAGTCAGAATTAAAAGCCTCCCTGGGCGTCTCCACACAAACTAGCCCTGCAGTGGGGAAAAGAGAAAAACTGGACTCATCGGGGAATATTACTTGCTTACATTGGTCTGTCGACCAACCATTGGGATCTCTACACTGGTTCAGCCTTTTCTGAATGTTTTGATGAGAAAGCAGAGGTTTATTGATGGCGCTCTTCCATGACATCCGGCTTTAATGAGCTCACGGCGAAGAGTTTTGATCGAAATTGGGCTAGCGAGATGTTGATTCAACTCTGCAGTCACTTAAGGGGCAATTGTCCGGGGATTTTTCATCACAATGCGTTTCAAACACTCGTTGGTCTCTTTCAGCAAGCTTTGAACTCTGCCCGAATTAACCTTCTTGCTTGTGGTTTTGCTCTGCTCTTCGATTCTGTCATGGTCCTTGAGATGATAGCTTAAAAAAAAAGAAAAGAGTAGTTTAGCTGTTCTAGTGATGGAAGCTCCTGCAATTTGAGCAACACTTTGCTCCTTTTAAAACGGTGCAGGGTGACGACTTCTTACTGTCACTCTAAGACGCAACACAAAGCTCAATAAGATTTGGAGAGAGTTCAATGCCCGAGTACATACCGCTCATGTTGTTAAGAATTAGTATGAAGAGAATAGGAATGAGCTATAACACATGGAGTGACCCACACAATCTCCAAATCTTATTGAGCTTTGTGTTGCGTCTTAGAGTGACAGTAAGAAGTCGTCACCCTGCACCGTTTTAAAAGGAGCAAAGTGTTGCTCAAATTGCAGGAGCTTCCATCACTAGAACAGCTAAACTACTCTTTTCTTTTTTTTTAAGCTATCATCTCAAGGACCATGACAGAATCGAAGAGCAGAGCAAAACCACAAGCAAGAAGGTTAATTCGGGCAGAGTTCAAAGCTTGCTGAAAGAGACCAACGAGTGTTTGAAACGCATTGTGATGAAAAATCCCCGGACAATTGCCCCTTAAGTGACTGCAGAGTTGAATCAACATCTCGCTAGCCCAATTTCGATCAAAACTCTTCGCCGTGAGCTCATTAAAGCCGGATGTCATGGAAGAGCGCCATCAATAAACCTCTGCTTTCTCATCAAAACATTCAGAAAAGGCTGAACCAGTGTAGAGATCCCAATGGTTGGTCGACAGACCAATGTAAGCAAGTAATATTCCCCGATGAGTCCAGTTTTTCTCTTTTCCCCACTGCAGGGCTAGTTTGTGTGGAGACGCCCAGGGAGGCTTTTAATTCTGACTGCCTTCTTTCTACAGTGAATCACAGAGGAGGGTCAGTGATGGTTTGGGCAGCCATATCTTGGAATTCTCTTGGTTCAATCGTTGCCCTGCATTGTAGGATCAACAGCAACGAATATGTGAATACTTTGGAAGATCAAGTCCATCCCACGGTCCAGACATTATTCCCTGATGGTGAGTGAGTGTTCCAAGATGACAATGCCCGAGTACATACCGCTCATGTTGTTAAGAATTAGTATGAAGAGAATAGGAATGAGCTATAACACATGGAGTGACCCACACAATCTCCAAATCTTATTGAGCTTTGTGTTGCGTCTTAGAGTGACAGTAAGAAGTCGTCACCCTGCACCGTCATGTCTAAAAGAGGAAAATGTATGATTCAATTCCAAGACGCATCGACGCTGTTCAGAAAGCATAAGGAGGACCAACTCTGTATTAAATAAATATTCATTGAATTGAACACATTCCAATTATTTTGTCCAACCCCTGTATATTTTTACCAGGAGGGGTGTTTCCATTTGGACAGACTTCGGTCCAGTAGCCATGGTGGACTGCAGGCCATCCTGAAATCACCTAGCACCAGGGCATGATAATAATAGTGAATCACTCACCCTACTCGTTAGTCGAACCGCCTTTCTCTACTTCTCTTTATTGCATATCCGTCTACCACTTTCCAAACTTGTCCCTCTACCCACAGAGGTTCTGGTTGTCCGACGCACTTGTGTCTACTTCACAACCTTAGTTGAGTGGCAGTGCACACCGTGAGATCCCTACCTCCTGCCAAGGATTAAGTACAAGGTGTGCTGAACCATCGACTCTGCTCACCTCCCTCCCGTACACATATGAGGTGGCTACGCTGGCACCCTCCTTTTTGGCGTATCGGTCTATGTCCCCTGCAGTCATGCAAATCATTCACGTTGAAATTGCGGGGGTCAGCATGACTGCACCCTCTCTCCCCCGATGGAGGTCACAGACATGACCTCGACGGCAAATACTGTGGCGGCGGGAAGGCGATTACCACTCCAATAAGTCCCGCCGCCCCAACAAGGCCAACCCGGTGTCGGAGGAGAAGCTTTGCAAAATACAATATTCAATTTTATAACCTAAACTCAAAATAAATTAAATATGTATGTACACTAATCTAATATATATGGCTTTATAAATAAATGGGCCAACAACCCTATGTGAATATATATTGGACCTTACAAATCTATATATTTTGCCCAACAAAAAAATTAATAAATCGGTCCAATACCCCAAAATACAGTCTATTGGATCCAGTACTGGGTGCATCCTTAACTAAAGGTCCTGGAAGCG
Organism: Ceratothoa steindachneri; assembly: GCA_963969495.1. Taxonomy (NCBI): domain Eukaryota; kingdom Metazoa; phylum Arthropoda; class Malacostraca; order Isopoda; family Cymothoidae; genus Ceratothoa; species Ceratothoa steindachneri. Next base: position 89,302,044 of record OZ018333.1, read on the forward strand.
CAAGTCGGGGAATAAGGGAAGGGAAAGGGGAGCGGGCCCTCGTTTTTCGGTAGAGGAGGCTCCTCAATGGGGTCCCGTCTTAAGGAGGACTGGGATACGCGACTTGCAGCTATGGCGCGGAGCGTTCCGCACTCAAGGAACTGGTGAATTTCGACCACTTGGTCGGAGACAGAGGCGCTAATCCCAGTTACGGTGCTGGAGACTGGGAGGTGTTCTTCAAGGCCCACTTTTTAAGAAGTCCCCTCCAGTCACCAGGACAACCAAGAATCAGGTCTGGCTGCCGCTGCCTCACAAAGCCAGATGACTTGAGTAGCCGGTACCCAGGAGCTAGAAAGGAGAAGGCATTTTAAGTCCCCAAGACACTGCCACACTCAATCATCCCTGCTACTAATACCTGCTCATCCATACTTTCACACAGGGTCACTCACCTATTTTTCTCTCACTTAACTCCTTCTCTTTTTATCTAACGATTAATTTTGATCTTAGACATCAAAAAATTGCCTTTAGAATCTTTCATATTTTTAGCTTAAAAATCCGCCTGTCGAAAGAGAGGGATAAATGGGAAACTCGATTAAAATCTATCGATTTCCTCCACCCGGAGCGATGATGTCGCACCCGTTCTCCACAAACATTCTTAAAAAGAAGAAAGGGATTAGAGACAGGGGAGGGGAGGCGGACAATCTATCTACTACAATTATCTCGGATGGGATCTATGATGCCTAGGGGATGATGGCTACATGGAGTCCTCCCCGCCCCTGAGATGGACATGGTACTGGAACTGAGACAGCCCCAGACTGCAGGATCTTCCTTGGGGTCGAACCTTAGCTTGGTACAAACATAAAATCTGAGTCTGCTTCTGTGCAAGCTTCTCAGAGAGCTCAAGCCCTCAAGGACTCAAAAGGGTGAAGAGGGACTTCCTCCCCTACCTGGTGCCCCTTTAAGAGTCAAGACCTTCTTTGTTTAGGAGAAGCATCTTGCTGGGGTGGTCCATGCAGCATAGGGTCTCCTGGCGCAGGAGAGATGCGGGTTCATTTCCCTAAAGAAAAACCCCTTAAGGGGCGCGGTGATGAGCCTTCCTGGCCGCCCTGCTTATGGGACTCAGCACCCCGTCCCACCCCAGCTTAGCCTCTTCTCCTTCCTTCAGACACTTGTGTTTTTCCCCCCGTTTCCTCGCTTTTCATACAACCTCTACCACAACTTTCTCTGGTCACCCTCTAATTTCACAGGGTAGATGCTGACCTCAGCCATCTATCCTTGATTGGGACTGAGGTAGGAGGGGACAATGATCCCTCACCCCTGAGGTCCATTTTGGGACGGTGGGTTTTTAAATAACCTGCTTTATTCCCACCCACACCTTCCTCAGCTCCTCTTCCTTTCTATTTTCAAACACTATACATTTTACGCCGTGTCCAAAGTGGAGCCGCCATGCTGTGGGACTGCCAGGCCACCAGGCGAGAGGGGTGGTCTTGAATGGCGGCACCGGGATCTGCCAGCCCCCATACGCACCCCTTGCAGGGTGGGCTACAGCGAGGGGTGATGAGCTATTGCATCCCGTGGAAAATTTAGGGTCAACATGCCCAATGATGAGAAAATTAAAAATCTCCCGTTAATTTCCCCTTGTGCATCGACGGAACCACCCTCAGGCATCTCCACAGAAAAAAATGGATATCCCCTCCCCCGTGTGCTTTCGAAGGGAACCCTCCAAATTTCTCTAACCGGAGAGGAGGCTTACTCCTCTACTTCGCTTCCGGGTATAGGAGACTCCCCCTCACCCCCTTCTCTGGAGGTGCTTTCGGGTACGTCCCTCCTCCCAGCGGTACTCCCCCCTTTACTTTCCAAGAGGACTGCCAAGAAAGCCAGCAGGCAGCCCATAACCGACCGCTTCCCATTGAAGAGGCTCGGTAGGGCAAACCCCTTTAAGGGAGAGAGGGAAGCCAGGCCCAATCGGGGCCGTTTTGCACGCCGACCACTCCCATGGTGGTCGGCCGAGTGTGAGACGGCCGTCAAACAGAAGCGTTATGCCTACATGCGCTATAAGCGCCGCCCGAACGATTTCACTGTCGCTGAATTTCGTCGGGCTATGGCTAGGTTCCGGTATATTTCGAAGCACGCCCGCCGCTCTTCTTTGCGGGCATACGTGTCTTCACTTAACGGGAAGACCCCTTTAGCTGAGGTGTGGAAGCGAGTCAAAAGGATTCGGGGCAAGTTCTCGCAGGACCCCCCTCCCGTTCTCCAGGAGAATGGGACCGCAATCTCGGACCCCGCGTCGGTGGCGGAATCCTTAGCGCCTGCTTTTTCCGCATTCTCTAGCCGTGATGCTGCTCCGCCAGCATTCAATGCACGTCGTCATGTCGCGGAAGGCCGCCGGCTGGACTTTACCTCCAGAGTCGGAGAACCCTTCAACGACAAGTTTACTGTGAGTGAGTTGCGTTCTGCTCTCGCTTCGTGCGCGGACACCGCCCATGGTCCGGACGATGTCCCGTACGCCATGCTTTGACACCTGGTGAGCGAGGCATGGCATTTTTGTTAGATTTGTTCAACAGGATCTGGGTGGAAGGTCTTCTCCCAGACTCCTGGCGAATCGCTACTGTGCTCGCCTTTCGCAAGCCGGGAAGAGATCACTCTACTCCGACCGGTTTCCGCCCAATCTCTCTAACCTCTTGCGTGTGCAAGTTGATGGAGAAATTGGTAAATGTTAGACTAGCCTTTTTCCTGGACAGCGGAGGCCATCTGTCTTCCGCACAGTGCGGCTTCCGCAAGTTCCACTCCACGTCGGATGCTCTGCTCCAACTGGAAAATGCCGTCTGCGAGGCTTTCCTTCGTAGACAGCACTACGCCACGGTCTTTTTCGATCTGGAGAAGGCCTATGATACCGCATGGCGATACGGTATTATGGAGACTCTCCACACGATGGGGGCGAGAGGACGCCTCCTAATGTTTATATCTGAATTTTTGCGAGATCGTCGATTCCGCGTACGGGTGGGGGGAGCCCTCTCCGGCCCAATGGCGCAGGAAGAGGGTGTCCCGCAGGGAAGTGTCTTCAGTGTCACACTCTTTGCCCTAAGCATCAACGGCAGCACCTTGGTGCTGCCGGAAGATGTTCTCGCTACGCTCTACGTGGACGACCTTTCGATCTCTTTTGGCGCGGCCCAGATGCCAACTCTAGAGCGTCGACTCCAACAGGCATTGAACCGCGTCTCTCGCTATGCCGAAGCGCCCAGGTTTCGGTTTTCTTTGGCCAAGACTAAGGTGGTGCACTTCTGCCGCCATCCACGGCTTCACCCCGACCCAGATTTGTTTCTTAATGGGGTGCGCCTGGATGTGGTTGAGTCGCACCGTTTCCTTGGTCTTGTATTCGACCGACGCCTCACCTCGGAGGCTCATATTCGCAGACTTAGGGTCTCCTGTACCTGCGCCATGGACATTCTCCGTTCCGTGACTTTCAGCGCTTGGGGCGCTGATAGGACTACTGCCCTACTTTTTTATCGATCCTTTGTTCGTTCGAAGCTCGACTAGGGATGTGAATTTTATGCATCCGCAGCCGAGCGTTTATTGCGGAAGGTGGATTCAATCCACCACACTCGACTTCCCCTTGCGACCGGTGCCTTCCGCACTTCCCCCATTGAGAGCCTGTTGGTCGATGCTGGGGAGATGCCACTCGCTCTGCGCCGCGTGCAGTGCATCACCCGCCTGTAGGCGCGAGCCCGGCGCCTCCCTCAGTCACCAACAGCTCTCACTGCTTCCGCAGCTGATCTCGATGGTGCCTATGCCGCCGAGAGACGCCAGTCATACCCTAAGCCCTTTGGGTTTAGGGCCTAAGAAACTCCTTCGAGAGGTAGATATATCTCTCGGGCCGGTGGCGCCCCTAGTTCTGCCCAGGACGCCACCCTGGAGGGTACCACATTTGGCTATTTGTCGCCACGCCTCTGCTCCCAAAGCTTGTACGGCGCCGGGAGTATTGCGTTCGACCTTTTTGGAGCACACATCGTGTCACGCTGGAACCATGCCAGTGTATACGGATGAGTCTAAGTCCCAAGAGGGGGTCGACTTCCACGCCGTATCCCCTCTGTTTGAAGTCAGCGGGGCTCTACCAGGCGCTGCGTCTGTCTTCACGGCCGAGCTTTGGCAATACACCACTCGGTACGGGAGTTTACGCGACGTGCCCGGTTCGGAGACCGGATTGTGATCTATAGCGACTCACAAAGCGCCCTGGGTGCTCTCGGGGCATTGGAATCTCCGCATACCCTGGGTCGCGATATCCGTGACGCCACGGTTTTGACGAGCCGGGCGGATGTCGAGATTATCTTCTGCTGGGTTCCTGGACATGTAGGAATTGCGGGGAATGAGCGCGCCAAAGAGTCCGCGAGGACTCTGCGACCGGACCAGCGTTTCACTCTTCCTCACACCGACTACATAGCAGGAATACGGGCAGCTCTTCGGACTGCTTGGCAAAGAAGATGGGAAACGGTCGAAGGGAACTTAAAGTTGCGTGCTATTGCGCCACGACTGTTCCCTTGGACCTATCCCCCAATGCCGTGGCGATTCAGGTTGCTTTCTGTCGTCTCCGAATCGGACACACTCGTGTGACGCATCGCTATTTGATGGAGCGCTCGCCTGCGCCCTATTGCAACGACTGCGTAGTCCCCCAGACTGTTCGGCACATTCTTGTCGAATGTCCCAGTCTGGGCGATCTTCCCGCACGATACCTGTCCCGGTACCGAGATGGGCGGGGTCGCTACTGCCTGTCCCTTGTACTCGGGCCCAGTGCGTGCACTTTGACTGGTGGACTTGTTGACTTTTGGGGGGGTGGCCGGGCTTCTCCCCTTTATTTAAGGTTATTTTTGTTTGTTGTTGTTTTGTAGGTTGCACTCTCCTGCACCGGGGTGAGGGGGACCTTTCCCCGCTGCCGGAGTTTGCTTCCTGATTGTTAAGTTTTTCCAATATTTATCATTGTTATGTTTTCATATTTTTATTTTAAAGTAGCCTAGTTCTAGGCTGTCGTGTTTTTTGCTGACTTATACCCAAGTGGCCAGTTGCCAGATGGGCTCTATAAAATTAAAAAAAAATAATAAATGGTTCATATGGGAGACAGTTGAGTGTTTCCATGGACCTACCCCCTAATGGCGCGACGGCTTCAGGTTGCTTCCTGTCGTCTCCAAATTTGCCACATTTGCGGGACGCACATCCATTTGCGGGAGTATACGTCCTGCGCCCTGCTGTGAAGACTGCGTTGTCCCCCAGACTTTTCGTCACATTCTTGTTGAATGTCCCAGTCCTTCTGCTCTTCGCGCACATGAGTGGGGTCGCCACTGCTCTTTCCTTGTACTCGGGATGGGTTCGTGCATTCTGACCTTTGAAATTTACCTCTTTTTAGAGGAGGGTAGCCTCCCGTTTATTTGACTTTTTTTCTGTAGGGTGCATGTTCCTACGCTAGAGAAGAGGCGGGCATGCCCCCGGCGCCGGAGTGCGGCTTCTCCTTGTTTTTTTGCTTTTTTCTTTTTGTTTTTTTTTAGCCCTCCTTTTTAGCGTTATTTGTTTTCTGGGTTTTTTATGTTTCTTAATATAGCCTAGTAGTAGACTGTGTTGTGTACTGCGACTTATGCTCAAGTAGGCAGTCGCCAAATGGGTTCGCTAAAATAACAAGGGTATCGCTACTGCGTGAGTGCATTCGGGCTACTGCCACCATTTTGGCAACACAACTGACTCCCTTTTGCAATTTCCTCACCAGCGCTCTCTGATAGGCTACACAATCTATGGCCAAACCTGTAGGACACAGAATAGGTGACCATATCTCGTCTTTCCATCAATATGCTCACTGGGTCTTACCTCCAACATATATAGAGGAATATTGCTTTTTCAAAAGGAATCTGTTGACCCTATTCTACTTTGGCTTTTCTTTCTGAAGCATATATCGGTGATCATGCCCTCGTTGGTGACCGCTAACAGAGATAGCGCTCTTGAATTAATAAAAATATCTCTATGCTCCTGATGCTCATTCCATACAGAAGGAACAAAGTTGAGTCGCAATTTGAGCGCAGCAGCGGTGTATCAGTCACCACCGCAGCTAACTTTGCTTAGGATATCCTCTATTTAACTATTGAATTATCACGTATTCTTTTAAATTTCCGCCTTATTTTTACTTTTTACAATTATATTATTCATACTGATTCTAAAACTTTTGGAATCCCTACGTTCTTTCGGTTCTTATATCTTTGTCTAAGATATTTGTGGGTCTCTGATGCGGAAGTCCTAAGGATATAATATCACTTTATGTTGAGGTCATAATGAGGTGGGAGCCATTATATTGGCATTATATTGGCATTAAGCATTATATTGGCATTAAAAAGGGCATTTATAGGAAAATAAAAAATGGAGAGGATCACTTAAGGCAGAGATATAATGAACTAGCAAGAGATGTTAAAAAGTTAATTAGAGTAGCAAGGAGAAATTATGAAATTAAAGTGGCAAATAGGGCAAAGGAAGATCCTAAAAGTTTTTATCAATTATACAAAACTAAGGTTAGAGATAAAATAGGCCCACTTATAGATTCCAATGGAGAATTAGTGAGTGATAGGGACTCAATGGCTGGAATGCTAAATGACTTTTTTCTCTCAGTATTTACACAGGAGGATACTCTAAATATACCCGAGGTGTCAATGATCTTTCGGGGTAATGATGAAGAGAAATTAAAGGATATCTTGATCACAAAGGAGATAGTGACAAAGGAAATTGATAAAATCAAAAGTAGTAAAGCACCCGGTCCTGATGAAGTCTTTCCTAGAATTTTGAAAGAATGTAAGGATGTGTAAAATGAGCCCCTAGCATGCATCTTTGGAAAATCATTGGAGAGTGGCATTGTGCCAGTGGCATGGAAGAAAGCCAATGTGATACCTATATTTAAGAAAGGGGATAAAACAAATATGTCTAATTACAGACCAGTAAGTTTGACATCAGTGGTAGGGAAAATGATGGAATCTATTATAGCAAGGAATATTAGAGATCACTTGGATAAGCATAAGTTGATAAAAGAATCACAGCATGGCTTTAGTAAGGGTAAATCCTGCCTGACTAATTTGCTGTCTTTTTATAGTAAGGTGTATGAAGCAGCAGATAATGATGAAAACTATGATATTTTATACTTGGACTTTAGTAAGGCTTTTGATCGAGTGCCACACTTAGGGCTTCTGAGCAAAGTTAAAGCACACGGGATCGATGGCAGTATATTTAGGTGGATTCAGTCATGGCTTGATGACAGACAACAAAGAGGTAGTATAGATGGAGTTAAATCTGAGTTGGGGTGTGTTAGCAGTGGAGTTCCGCAAGGATCTGTTTTGGGTCCCTTGCTATTCTTAATTTATATTAATGATCTTGACATAGGTATAAGTAGTGACCTGAGTAAATTTGCTGATGATACTAAGCTAGGTAGGGCCATTAGGGCTGATTCTGATGCTGTTGTAATGCAGGAGGAATTGACCATTCTGTCCAATTGGGCAGAGAAATGGCAAATGAAGTTTAACATAGACAAATGTAGTGTACTTAGTATAGGTAGAAATAATCCATTGAATAGTTATAAATTAAATGGGAGAATTTTAGGGAGGACTGATTGTGAGAGGGACTTCGGTATTTTGGTAAGTTCAGACCTTTGTCAAAGAAAGCAATGCCTAAATGCTAAGAATAAAGCTAATAGAATATTGGGATTCATTAGGAGGAGTGTAAGCAATAAGAGTGCTGAAGTCATTCTAAAACTGTATCTGGCGCTAGTTAGGCCTCATCTAGACTATGCAGTACAATTTTGGTCACCATATTATAGGAAGGATATTGATATGCTTGAGTCTGTGCAGAGAAGGATGACAAAGATGATTGGTGGGCTAAGGAACTTACCTTATGGTGAAAGGCTCAGAAAAATAAATCTACATACATTGGAAAGGAGAAGAGTCAGAGGGGAATTGATTGAAGTCTTCAAATGGGTAAAAGGATATAATAAAGGGGATCTGGGTAAGGTTCTTATACTTAGTAAACATGACAGGACACGTAGCAATGGGTTTAAGCTTGATAAGTATAGGTTTAGGAAGGAGATGGGGAGGAATTGGTTTACAAATCGTGTGGTAGATGAATGGAATAGGCTCACTAGACATATGATAGAAGCCTCCTCTCTGGGTAGTTTTAAGAATAGATTAGATAAATATATGGATGAAGCTGCTAGATGGGACTGACTTTTTTTTATGTACATATGTATATATTTTTCTAAGGAGTGGGGAGATTATATTTTGCGGTTGCATGAATGGACATAATCCTCTGATGCATTTTATGTATATTGTAGATTAGATCTGACGAACTCCTGTAAAGGGTGACAATGTTGATGACTTTTCTCTGGTAAGAAATCTTTTGTGTGTTGACTGGAACAGGAGCTGCCAAGTGTAGGCCATGAATGGTCTTTTGCAGTCTCCTTCTTTTCTTATGTTCTTATGTTCTTATAAGGAATGAATTTGGGATGGGTGGGGTCATACCCTTCCTATTTCAGTGATGCGCTCTTGTTCATTAGAAAGATCGTAAACGAGAGATTTTAAAATAACATTGTTTTCTTTTCAGAGGAAATTGGGTTCGTCCAGTAATCTCGAAGTTATTCCACAATTAAGTGGTATGATATCACCTCGGGCGTTTTGCCCTAATCAGGTTACTATAAGAGATATTAAAAAACATGCATATAATCCCAGTGGTGAGAAGCCGTTTAGTTGCCATCTTTGCCCTTATCAGGCTGCAACTAAAGTTCTTCTTAAAAACCATTTATATACTCACACAAGTGAAAAGCCTTTCAAATGCAGTTTTTGCCATTATCAGGCTGCAAAGAAAAGAGATGTTAGAATACATGCAAGGACTCACACCGGAGAGAAGCCTTTCAAATGCAGCCTTTGCCCTTATCAGGCTGCAACGAAAACATCTGTTAGAAGACATTCAAGGACTCACACTGGAGAGAAGCCTTTTAAATGCGGCCTTTGCCACTATGAAGCAGCAACCAAAGATAATCTTAAAACCCATTCATATACTCACACAGGTGAGAAGCTTTTCAAATGCTCTCATTGTTCCTATCAGGCGGCAACGAAAGGTCCTCTTAACAGCCATTTATATACTCACACAGGTGAGAAGCCTTTCAAATGCAACCTTTGCCCCTATCAGGCAGCAAAGAAAGGTCAGCTTAAAAACCATTTATTTACTCACACAGGTGAGAAGCCTTTCAAATGCAGCCTTTGCCCCTATCAAGCTGCAACCAAAGATTGTCTTAAAACCCATTCATATACTCACACAGGTGAGAAGCTTTTCAAATGCCCTCATTGTTCCTATCAGGCGGCAACGAAGGGTCATTTAAAAAACCATTTATATACTCACACAGGTGAGAAGCCTTTCAAATGTCGTTTTTGCCCATATCAAGCTGCAACGAAAACATCTGTTAGAAGACATTCAAGGACTCACACTGGAGAAAAGCCTTTTAAATGCAGCCTTTGCCCCTATCAAGCTGCAACCAAAGATTATCTTAAAACCCATTCATATACTCACACAGGTGAGAAACCTTTCAAATGCGACCTTTGTTCCTACCAGGCGGCAACCAAAGGTTATCTTAATAAACATTTATATACTCACACAGGTGAGAAACCTTTCAAATGCAACTTTTGTTCCTATCAGGGTCAGAGAAAGGACAAATTTGTGGCACATTTAAGAACCCACACTGGTGATAAATAAACCTTAAATAGAAGCAAAATGTTAATTCGCTACAAGCGTCACCTGAACTATTGCCCGTGGGTGAATTCATCGAGCGCTTCCGTATTCGTCAGCCGACCGTGAGGCTGCCCACAAGCAGAAGGATGCTGCCCTACCCTATTTTATTTGACTTTTTGTTGTTGGTCGCTTTCTCCGCGGGAGGGCAGGCTGGTGAGAAACGAGGGAATATCTTTAATAAAGAGGTTTGGAAAAAAAACCAGCAAGGTTGACGAAAGATGACACTGAGCGTCTCTAATAACTTTGAATAAAAATATTAACCCTAGGGAGGTGTTTAATGCAAGAGCACCCACCCCTCCTCGGTCACACTGTTTTCAGAGTCTCACCGCCCACTCCTCTACCTTTATCCATGGTCATGTTGTGGCATTCATGATCTCTTGACCCCTCTTGTTCTCTTCATTTTCCTCTCTGGGACCTTTTCTTCATGCGTTGGTTCCAGAGAGGCTTTGGCTTTTTCGTAGTGAGGGAGTCCTCCCCAGGGCCCTTGGGGGTGGGGGGCTGGGGCTGCGAACTACACTTTTAATGCACTATATTTCTCAATACCAAACGTTCTTCAACCTTTCCTCGCTCTTTGGATCCCTTTGCCAACGATGTGAACCCGGCTTTTTATTATACCCGTTTTCTGGTCTTGAGTACGTCATCTGACACCCCACTTACAAAAGCGGATGTGTTCGACCTTAACCAAACATTTGAATCCCGCTGTGGTGAACCCCGCCGGATGTGGCCATAAGGTAGTGGTGGTATCGTAGTCGAGGTGTCATTTCTCACTCAACACAATTTTTGGCGAAATTAGCCTTCCATAGCACAAGTTCGCTTAACCGTTTTGCCCCATCCACTTAAGAATTTTGCTTAAGGTGCCATGCATTCAAACGAATTTAGTAACCACGACCTCACCCGTTTAAGAGTAAGGTTAGTACCCAACGATTCTCACAATCACAGGGTGACTAAAACTGAAGGATCTCAAATTCCACATTTATTTTGGCGTTCGAACGTCAGGAACTGCCCCTTTTTTTATAAAAGCTCGGTAGTTCCGTGTACTGGCACACCCCTACGTTGAACTACACATAGTTGCTAAAATTGGTCGTTCCTGTAGGTACTCCAGTTCCTATGTGAATTGCAGTTCTAATTACCATGGCCCTGAATGTGCCAAATCGCCGTGCCTCGTCAAAAATCTGTCTAATATTCTTATATGAAAAAGAGGTCCTCGCTTTTGGCGACTGCTTATGGATGTGAGAAAGGTTAGCTAACGTGCTCGATCACAAACCTCACCTCTTGGCCCTCTCATATCAGATGTTTTACGTGACTCTGAACCAAACCGATCGTCTAGTTAGAGTTCCGACACGCCTGAAGCATCTCATTTCCCATCTACCGTTAGTGTCAGACGTATTCTCGATATACCGTCCAAGCATCGATCTCATACCGAGATACTATAATGTTGCTCCCCTCAAGCCGGGATTGCCACTCAAAGCAAAACACTTGACGACAACAACGTTATCTGAAAGAATCTTCTATATTGACCGGTGAATGTTCTTCTACCCGGCTATGTGACCCAAACCCCCGTGCCAAGATGAGGGACTCTTTACCTGAGTCATCGGCCACCAGTAAGCGAAGAGCCTCTGGAACTGACTCGGCCGAGCATCGAGAATTTTCAATAGACCCTTCTCCTGTTGCTGAATATTCTCTGCCATCAAGCCATTGAGCGGGTCTAAGCCCCTTATCTGTCCAAACGTTAGCAGAAATCAACCCACTTCGTAATTTAGCCATATCGCCTTCTACTCATGATCCGGTGGAAAAAAATCGATGATATTCCATCATCGTCAGCTGCGGTTGTTGGATTAACCCCTCAGACATCGAAAGCGCCCTCGGCTATTGATTGCGGATCTACCGTCAGAAAATCTGTTCTTGACCCCTTCGTTTCTGCTGGGTTGTGCGCCCCAATTACAGGCAGGGGCCTCTGCCGGTTCCTTGAAACCAACGGACATGTCACCTGTCATTGCTTTTTCCAGGATCGCTTATCCTGTAATAGCAGGCTCTTCGCCCGCCAAGCTTTTTGGGACGCACTTCAAACATTACATCAGAGAGTGACGGAGAGTTTTTCTTGCGCAGAGGCCTAGGGAGTATCTCACAGAGGAAAAGACCTTCAATCGGCGTCTTTGGGTAAACTTCCGGGTCGATAAGACTAGCTGAGACGAGCCAAACTGGAGCCCAGGTAAAGATCAGCGAGAGTGTGCGAAGTTCATATCCGCCACGCCCCTTCAGATGGAGTGAGACACGCTTCCGGTGACCCCGTATATAACTCCCAGCACAGGCATGAAAAAATAGGTATTCGGCCGAATCAGCCAAGGACACGACGTGCAAATTCTCAAGCGACTCCCGCACTCCAAGGATTCGCAGGCAAGAAACATTTATTCAGATTTAACAACAGTCAAGCAACGTGAAGATTCGTCCTTTTGCAATAACCAGCTCAGCTCCTTCCGGCGAGAATACTCCCTCGACCCGAACCCTCGAGGCTCACCACGGAAATTGTAAGAAGGTACCTGGTTTTCGTATTTTCAACTCTAATGCTCATGGTGGGGTGTCAGTTATAGTTTCGTCATCCCACCACGTATTTCCCCTCCCCTTTCACATTACCCACAGAGCTTTTGTCGTGAGGGTTATTCTTACAAGGATTTTTACTGTTTGCTCTTTATTATCTAACTTTCTCTGCGTTTTAACACCGGTGATTTTACCTCTTTTGTTCAGAATGAGTCTTTTAGCTGTGTTGACTTCTCTCTCCGTTCCCCGAATTACCTCACTGATTTTCGATGGTCAACTCTTAATGACCTCCATGAGAGTAACCACTTCCCTATTGTCTTATCGGCCGCTCATACAACCATGCCTCTCAAGTGTGACCTAGGCCAGGCCGATTGGGAAGGCTTGCGAGAGGCGTCTTACAAAAGAGCTTCCTTGCGGACCTAGAATAGTGCGGACGCGTTAGTGGTGTACTTCACATCGATTGTCTCCAGACCATTCTACGGAGGCGACCCGACGGGCAGCTCGAGGGTGCCCCGGTAGGACATCGGGACTCCCCCTCACCTCCTTCTCTGGAGGGAAGGGATCTCCTCCGGATGATGCCCCTGCAACCACAGGGACCTTTTCCATTTCGGAGAAGGACCTGGCTGAGGCCAGTCCATCTGGCCTGCGGGCTTCTACCGGCGGGGGTGAGAAGCGGGTTCATTCCCCGCCCTCCTCTCCAAAAAAGAAAAAGACCAAGACCAAAAATACGAAGAAGACTCAGGGCTCCTCTCCATCCGCGTGGGGCTGCGGGGACGGATGGGTCTGCTGCCACTCTGGCAAACGACCAAGCCAAGATCGGCACATCCGGCTCTCTGCCCCCCCGGTTGCGGAGCCCCTGACCAAGACCAACAATGCATAGGGTGGAGCCTCGATGACATCGGGGCCCCTGATTCAGAGGTTACCTGGCGTTTTCGAGCCCGCTGGCTTCAAACGCTTCCTCGTTATTCGCTCCACTGATGGCACCATGTTGTCCAAGGGCAACATGATCCATCAGAAGAGAGGATTAGCTAGTGCAATTGGTAGAGAGCCGAAGGTAGCCCGTTTCTCAGACGGGAGCCTTCTAGCGAATGCGGCGAATCCCGCTGAGGCGGCCAAGATAAGTGCTCTTCGGACACTTCATGGCAGCCCGGTGAGTGTGAAGCCGCACACTACCATGAACGTTGAGAAAGGAGTAGTTTATGCGAGGGAACTCGTTGACTACTCTATTGAGGACATCACCCTAGAGCTGGCCGACCATGGGGTGGTCAAGGTCGAACGTGTGATGAGAAAACAGGGAGAGGCCTCGAGACCCACCCCTACACTCTTCGTCACGTTCGACTGTGACAAGCTTCCTGAGTCGGTGCGTGCCGGTTGGTACCGTTACCGCGTGAAGGCATTCGTGCCACTGCCGCGGCGGTGCTATTACTGTCACCGCTTCGGCCATAGACGTGCAAAGTCGGGGTCACCCGAAGTCTGTGTAAATTGCTCCAAGGTCGCACACGATAAGTCCAAATCGTGTGTGGCCAAGTGTGTCAATTGCGGAGAGCCGCACCCTGCTTCTTCGAAGCAATGTGGTGCATATCTCCTTGAGAAAGAAATCCTGGCTGTTCAGGCCCAGGATCGATTCTCATTCCGCGAGGCTAAGGACTTGGTCCTGGCTCGCCCGGCTCTGCCTGGGATGTCATATGCCTCAATAGTTAGAAAAGCACCCTCTGCTCCTGGCCCATCCAGGCCAACGAGCACGGTTGTTTCCGTGCCCATTCGGAGCCCTTCTGCGGGCTCTACCCAACCCGGGCGCTCCCCTGGTAAAGCTGGTGGCAAAAAGGGTTCCTACCCAGCCCCGGCTAAAACCAGGGCTCCCCCCTCTTTCCCTAGCGTGACCGTTTCCCGTAAGGCGAAACGGCCACGGCCACGCGCCTCCACCGAGTGGTTAGACTCACAGGAGGCAACACCCCTGAAGATGGTCGCTAGGCCATCTTCCGGGGTTCATAAAGCTGTTCCCCGAAAGGAGGACAGCAACAAAGGAGCTTCGGCTCCTTCGCCCACGCCCCGAGGTGGAGCGAGTGGCTCGGAGACGGTGGTTCCTCGAAAAGAGGGCCCCCCGCCTCCGAAGCCACAACGTCCACCTAAGGTTTCGAGGCGGAGGGAGGAAAAGACTCGCATGGCGATCCCAACCTCCCCCAATAAGTCCTCGAAGGCGACAGCGCCTTCAGCGCTTTGTCCGGCTAACAGCCCCCTGGAAGCATACGGCCATTCTTGTGAGGGTCTTCAGTTCGAGGAGGGCCCCAGCGTCTCCTCCGAGGTAGGCCTGGAGGGCATATTCCTTCTATGGTATTGCCGTGGACTCCGGGCCAACTGGGAGGAGCTGCGGAGGCTCGTCTCGTCCTGTTCCCCGTTAGCTATCATTTTGCAGGAGACCATGCTAGGCGCGTGCCCCCTGCCCGCCTTCCCGGGGTATAAGGGTCTTGCGACCCCACTACCGCAGGATGGCCGGGCTGAGGGATGCGCGGTTTACACCCGGCATGATGTCTCCGTTATTCCTTTCTCTTTAGATACCTCCGTTCAGGCAGTGGCTGTGCAGCTGCACCTGGATAGAATGTATACTCTGATTTCTGTGTACATTCCACCGTCAGGGGACTTCTGCTGCGTCGTGGCACGGTTGCCGAGGCCATATCTCTTGCTTGGAGATCTAAACGGCAGGCATCCTCTCTGGGAAGATTACTCCATAAATCCCAGGGGACAAGTCCTTGCCGATCTGATCGAAGAGCTTGAGATAGGTGTCCTAAACGTGGATGAGTTTACGCATCACTGTCCAAGAGCTGCTTCATTTTCTTTCCTTGACCTATCTTTGTGCTCTTCGGATGCACAGCCTGATTTTGATTGGGGGGTGGTGGATGACCTCCATGGTAGTGATCACTTTCCCATTCAAATATCATTTTCAGGGCAACTGCCGCCTGAGAGCCTACCTCGGTGGTGCTTGGCGCGGGCGCGGTGGCCTGCATTTCAGGAAATGCCTGAATTCTCTATCTCAGTCGAGGAGTTTAGGTCTGTAGATGAGGCCGTTGAGTTCTCCCGCAACCTCATCGCCGTAGGCCTGACTACTATTCCTAGGACGTCTGGCCGTTTTGCACGAAGACCACTCCCATGGTGGTCGGCCGAGTGTGAGACGGCCCTCAAACAGAAGCGTTATGCCTACATGCGCTATAAGCGCCGCCCGAACGATTTCACTGTCGCTGAATTTTGTCGGGCTAGGGCTAGGTTCCGGTATATTTCGAAGCACGCCCGCCGCTCTTCTTGGCGGGCATACGTCTCTTCACTTAACGGGGCCCGTAAAGGGCGCGGCGATTTGCCATCGTTACCGCCGTGCAGATGGGAATCAGCACCCCGTCCGACCCCAGCTTAGCCTCTTCTCCTTCCTTCAAAACACTTGTTTCCTCGCTTTTCATACAACCTTTCTCACAACTTTCAATGGTCAGCCTCTAATTTCACAGGGTAGATGCTAACCTTCGTCTTAAGTCAACCGTCCCGGATCGGGGCTGAGGGCGTAGGGGACAATGTTCCCTAACCCCTGAGCTCCGGTCTGGGGTGGTTGGTTTTTAACAACCTGCTTTATCCCCACCCATACCTTCCTCACATCCCTTTTCCTCTCCTCTTCACAATCTATATATTTTTTAAGCCGTGTTCAAGGTGGAGCCGCCAGGCCGATGGACTGCCAGGCCACCAGGAGGGAGAGGTGGTCTTAAATGGCGACGCCTGGCTCTGCCGGGCTTGTAAGCACCTCTCGCAGTGCGGGCTACTGCGAGAGGTGATGCGCGATTGCATTCCGTGTCAAAAAGAGGGTCACCATGCCCAATGATGAGTTTAAAAAAAAAACCCAACCCCCAATTCCCCTATAACATCAACGGAGCCGCCCTTGGGCAGCTCCAACAAAAAAAAATGGACGCCGCACCCCCCCCCTGTGCTTGCTCAGGGGACCCTCCATATATATCTAACCGGAAAGGAGGCTTAATCCTCTCCTTCGCTTACGGGTGTAGGGGACTTCCCCTCACCCCCTTCTCTGGAGGTGCTTTCGGGCGACTTCCTTTTACCAGCGGCAGTCCCCTCTGTTCTTTCCAAGGGGACTGCCAAGAAAGCCAGCAGGCAGCCCTTAGCCAGCCGCTCCACATCGAAGCGGCTCGGTAGGGTAAACCCCCTTAGGGGGGAGAGGGAAACCAGGCCCCTTCGGTCGCTTCCCTCAAAAGACCTGCTGGCAAGAATATTGAACCTTGCCGGGGTCAAGGCCCATGCCTCCCCAAAGAAGATTAGTGACGATACTGCCAACGGGACCTGCGATGTCTTGGGGGGAGATGGCCAACTGGAGGCCCCCCTGAAATAGACATGGTCCTTGAGGAAACCCAGCCTCAGACGGTAGGGCCTTCCATGGGGGAGAATCCTGGCTCGGCGTCAAGCACTGAACCCGAATCCGCCCCTATGCAAGGTCCTCCTCAAACGGCTGTGGTTTCCGAAGAAGTACAAGGAGGGGAGGGATCTCCTCCGACCGGTGCCCCCACGACTACCAGGACCTTCTCCATTTCAGAGAATGACCTGGCAGAGGCCGGTCCATCTGGCCTGGGGGCTTCTTCCGGCGGAGGTGAGAAGCGGGTTCATTCCCCGCCCTCCTCTCCAAAAAAGAAAAAGACTAAGACCAAAAAGACGAGGAAGACTCGGGGCTCCTCTCCATCCGCGGGGGCTGCAGAGACGGATGGGTCTGCTGCCACTCTGGCAAGCGACCAAGCCAAGATCGGCACATCCGCCCCCTCTGCCCCCCCGGTTGCGGAGCCCCTGACTAAGACTAATACCAAGAGTGCACAGGGCGGAGCCTCGATGACATCGGGGCCCCTCATTCAGAGGTTACCTGGCGTTTTGGAGCCCGCTGGCTTCAAACGCTTCCTCGTTATTCGCTCCACTGATGGCACCATGTTATCCAAGGGCAACATGATCCATCAGAGAGGATTAGCTAGTGCAATTGGTAGAGAGCCGAAGGTAACCCGTTTCTCGGACGGGAGCCTTCTAGCGAATGCGGCGAATCCCGCCGAGGCGGCCAAGATAAGTGCTCTTCGGACACTTCATGCCACCCCGTTGAGTGTGACGCCGCACTCTACCATGAACTTTGTGAAAGGAGTAGTTTATTCGAGGGAATTCGTTGACTACTCCATTGAGGACATCACCCTAGAACTGGCCGACCATGGGGTGGTCAAGGTCGAACGTGTGATGAGAAAACAGGGAGGGGCCTCGAGACCCACCCCTACACTCTTCGTCACGTTCGACTCTGACAAGCTCCCTGAGTCGGTGCGTGACGGTTGATACCGCTACCGCGTGAAAGCATTCGTGCCACTGCCGCGGCGGTGCTATTACTGTCACCGCTTCGGCCATACGAATCGCTCATGTAGACGTGCAATGTCGGGTTCACCCGAAGTCTGTGTAAATTGCTCTAAAGTCGCACACGATAAGTCCAAATCATGTGTGGCCAAGTTTGTCAATTGCGGAGAGTCGCGCCCTGCTTCTTCGAAGCAATGTGGTGCATATCTTCTTGAGAAAGAAATCCTGGCCGTTCAGGCCCAGGATCGCCTTGCATTCCTCGAGGCAAAGGACTTGGTCCTGGCGCGCCCGGCTCTGCCTGGGACGTCATATGCCTCAATAGTTAGAAAGGCACCCTCTGCTCCTGGCCCATCCAGGCCAACGAGCACGGTTGTTTCCGCGCCCATTCGGAGCACTTCTGCGGGCTCTACCCAACCCGGGCGCTTTCCTGGTAAAGCTGGCGGCAAAAAGGGTTCATACCCTGCCCCGGCTAAAACCAGGGCTCCCCCCTCTTTCCCCAGCGTGACCGTTTCCCGTAAGGCGAAATGGCCACGCGCCTCCACCGAGTGGTTAGACTCACAGGAGGCAACACCCCTGAAAATGGTCGCTAGGCCATCTTCCGGGGTTCCTAAAGCTATTCCCCGAAAGGAGGACAGCAACAAAGGAGCTTCGGCTCCTTCGCCCACGCCCCGAGGTGGAGCGAGTGGCTCGGAGACGGTGGTTCCTCGAAAAGAGGGCCCCCCGCCTTCGAAGCCGCAACGCCCGCCTAAGGTTTCGAGGCGGAGGGAGGAAAAGACTCGCATGGCGATCCCAACCTCCCCCAATAAGTCCTCGAAGGTGACTGCGCCTTCAGCGCTTTGCTGGCAAACAGCCCCCAGGGTTCTGCCCCCTGGAAGCGTACGGCCATTCCTGTGAGGGTCTTCAGTTCGAGGAGGGCCCCCGCGTCTCCTTTGAGCTAGGCATGGAGGCCATATTCCTTCAATGGAATTGCCGTGGCCCCCGGGCCTAACTGGGAGGACATGCGGAGGCTCGTTTCATCCCGTTTCCCGTTAGCTATCGTTTTGCAGGAGACCATTCTTTGCGCGTGCCCCCTGCCCGCCCTTCCGGGCTATAAGGGTCTTGCGACCCCACCACCGCGTGATGGCCGGGCTGGGGGATGCGCGGCTTAC